>JAJJLU010004423.1:0-13183 GCA_023807065.1 Isotricha intestinalis | reverse complement strand
ATAAACTTATTTACTTTATTTAATTTTATTTAATGTTTACATTAAAAGGAGTTTCTATTTTCTATGTATCTTCATTTATTGGAGTAATGGTCTATTTTTTTCTTTAATTCTTTATTATTATTTTTATAAATGACACTCTGCTATTAAGTGGACATTTATTTAATTTTTGATTTTATGAAAGAAAAATTATGTTGGTAACTAATTTATATTATATTATTCTTAAAAAAAATATTATTATAAAATATTGAAAAATAACTATTTTATTCATATACATTATAATTAATATTAATATTTTGTAAAATCGAATTTGTGTTTTTATATGTTTTACATCTAATATATTTTTTTGATGAAAAGGGAACACTTTTAATATATTATTATCTTATTTAAAATAGCCTTTGTCTAAACAAGTGCTTTATATTATTTTGAAATATTCCAAAAATGAATTAATCTATCATATCCTCCATAAGCTATTAATCCTTCATCAATTTCAACACAAGAATAAATAGATTTTTTATATTTTGTTTTCATTTGCTTAATTTTTTTTAAATAATAATTCTCATATTTATATATAACTAGTGAATCTATATTATTTTCATCAACCATTGAACATACAAAAGAACCGTCTAAACATTTTATAATTGACCATATTATTTTTGGACCAATCACATTTTGAATAATTTGATGATTTGATATTCTAATTAAATAAAAACCATTTGAGTCATTAGTACCAACACATAATACATCATTATCTAATAAACACATATTTTTTAAAGAATCTCCTGTAGTTTTTATATTTTTAATACTTGTGATTTTTGAATAATTATTTGAATTCCAAAATATTAAACTTTCAATATCACATGAAGAAGTAATAAATTCATTTTTATTTAAATTATAAATATTACAATATGAATTACTTGTTTGGAATAAAATTGTTAAATTACATTCAAACTCATTTTTATTATTTAATCTCCATATTTTCATTGTATTATCATTTGAAATTGAAATTAATTCATTATTTCTTATTTCAATGACTTTAAAGATAACACCTTTATGTTTAATTAAAATTTGTTCAATTTTATATTTATTTTCTTCTATTAATTTGATAATTTTTAATGTTCTATCAGAAGAACATGTTATTATTCTTCCATCATTTAATTGTGTAAAAAATAAAATACTTTTTGAATGTTCTAAAATAGATATTTCTATTTCATAAGATTCTTTTTTATAAATTTTTAAAGAATGATCACTAGATGAAGAAATTAATCTTCCATCATTTAATTTATCTAAATGAGTTATCCAATTTGAATGATAATTAAGTGGTTTTAAATAATCTTTTTGAAAATTAAGATTTAATTGTTCTAAATTTTTAAAAATTTTATTACAATCATTGAAATGATTGAATAAGTCTTTAATATTATGTGAATTAAATTGATTAATTTGTTTTAAATTTTTAATGAAGTAATAATTATGAACATTCTCTTTTTTTGAATATAGATAATTTGTTACTAAAATTTTATAAAACTTTATTAAAAGAGAATAGTCTTTTAATTGACTAATTATTAATTCTATTTTTTGAATTAATAATTCTAAATCTTTAATTATTTTAAAAACATTATTATAATCTTTTATCAATTTTTCTTCTGTTTCTTTTGAAAAATCATATTTTATTAAATCTATTAAACAATGTTCTATATGTGTTGATTTACAAAATTCACAAATATTTTTTTGACAAGTAAAACAAAAAAAAGAAAATTTTTTTAAATGAATTTGACAATAAATATTTAATTGATTTAAATCTATTAATTTATGTTTATTCTCAAAAAGATGTATTTTACTACAATCTTCACATAAGTATTTGAAACAATGGATACAATAATAATTTTGTTTGAATTTTTGACATTCTAAACATTTCAGTTTTAAATTATTTATAAAATTATTCATATATTCTTTTAATAATATAGTTCCTTTATGATTGTTTTCACATAAATATTCAATATTTAGATTTTCTTTAATATATTTTATATTTAAAAAACATATTAAATTACATTCAGGGCATTTTAAAAAATTTTCTATTTGAAAATTTTGTAATTGTGGAACAAATTGCTCTTGGAGATTATTTATTTCCATTTTTTAATTTGATTTAAAATTTAATAATAATGATTAAAATTCAATATTTTTAAAAAATGATAAATTTATTCTGGTAAATTTAAAAATTAGTGAGAAAATTATTTTTTTATTAATTTTTATATTATGTCATATTATGTTATATATTTTTTTTATCTGAAAATTAATTGATGATATTTTTATTTTTCAGTACATGAAAATAAAAGTAAGCAAATTCAAAATGAAATGATTAATTTATAAATAGGATAATTAAAGATTAAATCAATTCAAAGAAAATGAAAATTTAGAAAAATTGATTTAAGAATAAAATATTTTAATTCTTTTTAAAAATATAATTATTTTTTAAAAATAAAATATTAAAAGATTATTAGTCTTTACAAATTAAAAATCGATTTAATTTATTTTTAGAAATTGTTTATAAAAGGAAAATATTTCTAACTTGAAATTGTTTACAAATATAAGTTTATGATGAAATTAACATTTAAATAAAATTAAAATTAGGAAAACTGAATATTATATTAATTATAGAGATTAAAATATATATTAAAAATTTCTAAAATAATTAAAAGTCTTTAATAATAAATTTAAATAAAGCATTAAAATAACACTGAATCATAAAAAACAAAGAAACACATTGAAATTAAAAAATAATCATGTTAATAATTTAGAAATAAAAGAAAATTATTCTCTTGAAATGAAGGATTGTAGTATATTCGGAAAATATTTTATTAGATTTGAATTACACAGATCCAAGATAAAAAATATCAAATAAACAATTAAATTGTTAAAACAGAAAAAAGAATTAGTGAAAACAAAAAGTGAATTTTAATTATCTTAGAATTATGAACCAAAAAGATATAAAAATTGTTTTTGTGAGAATATATTAATAATATCAGATTATTTTACATTTGAAAAAATAAAAAAGACATTCATAAACGATATCCTTGTTAATCTTTTCATGAAAAAATTAAATTCAGAATAACTTAAAAAATAAATTTTTAACTTTTAAAAATTTAAATAAATATTTAATATTTTTTAAAAAGAAAGTCCCTTAATTTCTTTCTTAAAAAAAAGAATTATGTTATCAACATGTTTAATTATAAAATATTTAAATTTCAAATAAAAATTTATCACAATAGAAAAAAAATAATTTTCTCTGAATTATAATTATTAGTTTTTACTTAATTCTTTCATAACATATTTAAATAAATTATTCATATTAATACCAGATTTAACACTAACTTCAAATAATTCTATATTAACTTTATAAGACATTTCTTCTACTTCATTACATGAAATTTTTCTATCAAATTCTCTATCTAATTTATTTCCAACTATAACTTTAATAATGTTTTTATTATTTAAAACTTTGGGTAAATATTCATTAGTAATTTCTTCTAAACTTTCTTTTTTACAAATATCATAAACCAATAAAATACAATTTTTATCTTTTAAATACATTTCATATTCTTCTTTATTAAAGTCTTCAAATTCAATAATTATATTTTTATTATTAAATTCTACTTCAAAACAACATTTATTTTCAAATTTATCAGAATTAAAATTATAAATAAATCTTCCATCAATAAACCAATTCATAATTAAAGTTTTTCCAACATTTTTACTACCTAAAATACCTATTTTAAAATTTGGTGAAGGTAAAATATCTCCATAAAATATTTTTTTAACATATTTATTAAAAGAATCATTATAAAATTTAATCTGATTTTCTTTTTCTTCAATAAAAGTATGATTTCTTATTTTCTTTGTTTTCTTAAATAAATTATCAATTTTATCACAAATAATTTTTGAATATTCATTTATTTCATTAATTTGAATTGGTTTAATTTTAGAATTTGTAGCTAAATCAATTTGAATTTTTAAATCTAAATCTCTTCTAAAACCATTTTTGAATGAAATTATTATATGATCTTCAAAATTAGTTTTATAAATATTTTGAAATTGATTTAAATATTTTCCTAATTCATAGAAACAAATTGGTTGATCTGATAATTTAGTGTCATCAAAAAACATTGTAAATATATCACATTGATTAAGATATTTGTATTCCCATTTAATTTGTTTTATTATTTCTTCTTCATTATTTAATGCAATGCTACTTTCTCTTTTTGGATTAATTAATATTAAATTTTGAAAATATTCTTTCTCTTTTAATATTGGCTTTAAGCTTTCTATTAAAGAATCTTGCCAATTTGAACAATTTGTTATTCCTCCTGCTAAGAATATTAATATTTTGTCTTCTTTCTCTTTAAAGATATATTCTTCTGGTGATTGGAGGATTTTCATTTTTTTAAATAATTTTTATTAATCTTATGTTAAATATTTGTTAATTTAAACAAAATTCAATTTATTGTTGATAATTTCAAATTAAAAATATATAAATTATAATATTAAATATATTATATATTGAAGTTCCAAAGAATTATCCAAATTTAATTCTAATAAATGAAATGTATAAGTTTTGATTTATTATTGAAAAGATTATAAATATTTATTATTATTCAAATAATATATAATAATAATAAATAAAAATACAAACAATTCAATATGATTTAATAATATAATGATTTATATAAAAATTCTCTAGTTTTAGATGGGTTTTAACTTCTAAGAATGTTAAGATGATAGATTAATAAGTGAAAAAAATGAATATGTAGTAATTCTAAGGCTATTTATATTAATAATATTTTTCTGTATTTGATTTTATATTATTTATTGTTAAGTTTATAAACTCTTAAGATATTCCTGTTCATTGTAAATTGATTATCAATTATAAAAATATTAAAAAAATTGAAAAATTTATATTATTATCATTATTTTTTTATTGACAAATGATTTTTATAAAAATTATATAAATTCAATTTAAAAGATTTATCTCTAATTGGAAAAAAATATTATTTTTGAATAATATTTCCTTTTTTTCAATCAATAATTAATTTTCAGGTTCATTCCTTGTTCAATCTTTTTTTCAATTTACATTATTTTATTAATAAATTTTAGCTTCTTCAATCTTAATTTCAACACATTTAACATTATCAATTACTATTCTGTTGAATTCAATAATTCTAATTTTTCTTCTTCCTAATTTATTAACAATAACACAAAATATCATTTTTCTTTAATTCAAAATGTATATTTCTTATAACCTCCTTTCTTTCCTTCTCTAATATTCTCAAGAAATATATTTTAATTTCCTTAAATCTTGTTTAATATCTGGAATATCAATTTCTGTTTCTTCTTTAAATTTTTCAATAATTAAATTAAATAAAAAATAATACAAAAGTGAAACAAGTAAAATAAAAAAAAGTCTAGTATTATTCAAATTAATATTTTATTTTAATTGAAAAAGAAAAATGTGTTAGAATGGAATAATTATATATAAATAAATATTTAATTTTGAAAAAAAATAATATTTGAAATGTTAAATTCTTATAATCTTTCTTATCTTCCAGAAAAACTTTTAAATAGTCAAAGACCAATAACAATGAGAGCAACAAAAAGATATGAAAAAAAAATAAGTGCAACTTGTAAGATAATTACAGGAGATAAATCTAATGGTACAGGATTTTTTTGTGAATTAAAAATAAATAATAAATTAATGAAAATGTTATTTACTAATAATCATGTATTAAATCAATTTAATTCAAATATTAAAATTGAACATAATAGAAAAAGAATAGAAATAAATATCAAAAATAGATTTATTTTTACTAATGAAGATTTAGACTATACTGCTATTCAAATTTTAGATTCTGATAATTTTGATAATTTTTTTCAAATTGAAAAAAACATTAATTGTAAACATCCAGAAGAAGAATATAAATATGATGAATTTGTAATAATTCAATACCCAGGAGGAGATGATGTTTCTTTTGCTGAAGGATATTTAAATGAAATTAATGATTATTCAATATTTCATTCAATTAATACTGAACCTGGTTCTTCTGGTTCTCCTATACTTTTAGATACTAGACATTTAAAAGTGATAGGAATTCATTGTGGAAAAACAAAAGATTTAAACAGAGGAATATATATGACAAAAATAATTGAAGATATTGAAAAAAAAATATTAGATAAAAAAAAAGAATTTAATTTATGCAAAGAAGTTCAAAGAAATAATCAACAAAATAAAGATATAATTGATTCTTCTCCCAAAAATATTAAACCAAAGAAAAATCAAGGAAAAATAAATGATAATAAAAAACACAATCAAATCAAAAAATTTAGTCCTAAAAGAAAATATGAATATGATAACAAGGAATATGAATTATATTCAGAAGAACAGTTTATAAAAAACAAAGAAAGTTGGTAAATATTTAAATCATACTAAGTTTGTAAGAATTAATAATAAAATATAGTATGTAAAATTAAAATTAATAAAAAAGATGTGGGTATAAAATAAATAATAATAAAGTGAGTAAAAAAAATATAATATTATGAAAGTTCGTAAGAAATCAAATATCGAAAATATTATAGTCAGTAAGAAATCTATCAATAATAAAAAAAATTAAGTTTGTTAGAAATAAAAAATAATATCATTTAGTGTGAAAGAATATTATTAATTTATAGTCAGTATAAATTATAAGATATTATAGATAGTCACAAAAATAATTAATTAAAGTTTGTAAAAATTAAAGAATAATTTCTAAAAGTTAGTAAGAATTATAATTAAAAATTATAGTCGATAAGAAATAATAATAATAATATTATAGAGAGTTCAAAATTTAATATAAAAATAAAATAGTTTGTAAGAAAAAAAACAATAATATTTCAGTGAGTAAGAAATAAAAGAATAATAAGAGTTTGAAAGAAATAAATTTTTAATGAAACTATAGAAAGTAAAAAAATAATAATATTGTAGAGGGTTAAATAATAAAATAAGAATAATTATAGTGTGTAAGAAACAAATAATTAATAATATATAATAGTGAGTAATAAATAAATTAATGATATTAGTTGGTTAATATTATCTTAATCTTTAGCAAGTATCTTAATTAAGAATTTTTAGGAAGTGAGTTTTATTTTTAATTTTTAGATGGTTTTTATTATTTTTAATTTTTTTATAGTGGGTATTATATTTTTATTTATTTAAGATATATTTTTTTTGTGGAAGAGGATTAATAAATTAAAAATATTCAAAAAGATTTAATTTTTTCATCATATTTTCAATCATTGATTTAAATCATTAATATTAAAATCAATAAATCAATATGTAATTTTATTATATTATAAAAAATAAATTAAAAAAATTAATAAAAATAAATATTTTAATTCATCAAAACTTAATAATTTTTGTTTGTTTTCCCATAATAAAAACTGATTTTTTTGTTATTAATTTCTCATTTTATTTTTAATGAATGATAAATTTCTTTTTAAGTTTCAATTAAAATATTTATTTATTATTTTTAATATTATTCTATTCTTTCTATTATATTTGAAATTACGATATAATAAAAGAATTATGTAATATAGTAAAAAATATTTTTCCTATTCATTATTATGAAATTTTGATAATTATTTTATTTTGAGTATGAAAATAATTATTTTATTATCTCTTGGATTTTTAATATTTACAAATTCATCATGTTTATATTTTTCTTCTGGATTTTTATTATTTATATTTTCGATTTTAAATAATTATGAAATTATTAGAATTTAATATTTCAATGGCTGAATAACTTAATTATATGTTAGTAAAAAAAATCTTTTTTCAATATTAATATTCCTTCTTTATCTATTTTGTTCAATTTTAAAATTTGAATCAAAATAACATTAGTAAATTTAAATTTTTAATTACTAAAAAAACTAGTATCATATAATTTATCTCCAATTATTTTTATATTTTGCATTAACTTTTTTTTTATCTTTCTAATACTCTCATAGTTATTTGTCTTTGTTCATTTATAATTTGTTCAAAATAATAACATTGTTCAGGTTATTTGATTTTTAAATTAAATTATATTGAAAAAAAAAATAAAAAAAATGAATTTAAAATATTATTGAATTATATAAATACAGACTTATAAACAATAAATAATTATAAAATATATTTTAGTAATTTTAATTATAAATATAATAATTAACTGTCTTCTTAAAAAAGATAAATGGAATTGCCTATTGAAATTGGTTTATTAGGGAATAATAAAATTGGTAAAACAAATATTTATAATTTATATAATGGAAATGAATTTAATGATACTGAACTTACGACAATTGATGCTGAATATTATACAAATGACATTGATATTAATTTTGGAAAAATTCAAAAAAAAATGAAGATAATAGTTTGGGATACTCCAGGACAAGAAAGATTCTTATTAACAACAATTAATTTAGCAAAGAATTTTTTAGGATTAATATTCATATATTCAATAACTGATAGAAAAAGTTTTACTGATATTGAAAAAATGATAAGAAAATATAATGAAATTAAAATTAATTCAAATATTCCTTTAATTTTAATTGGAAATAAATGTGATTTAGAAAATATAAGGAAAGTTAGTAAAGAAGAAGGTGAAAATATTGCAAAAAAATATAAAATGAAATTTTTTGAATGTTCTGCAAAAAATGATATTAATATTAATGAATCTTTTAAAACAATAGTTGATGATATTGTTACAATTTTTTATAATCAACTTTTAAATAAAGATGAAAGTGAACATCAAAGAATAAAAATTTTAAAATTTGATGATGGAATATATGAAGGTGAAACAAATAATTGTATTAAAGAAGGTTATGGAACAATGAAATATAATAATGGAGAAAAATATGAAGGTCATTGGAAAAATGATTTAAGAGAAGGAAAAGGAAAATTATTTTTTTCAAAAGGTTATTATGATTGTAATTGGATAAATAATTTTCAAAATGGATATGGTAAAATTTATTTTGATAATAATAAAATTTTACAAATTAATTTTGAGAACGGAAAAAGAGAAGGCGTAGGAATTATTCATTTAAATAATAATGAAATTCTTGAAATTAACTTTAAAGACGATTGTATTATTGATTGTACAATAAATTATGAAGATGGTAGTAAGTTAATAGGAATTTGTGATAATAATTTTAATTTAATTAAAGGAAAAATTGAGTATTCAAATGGAGATATTTATGAAGGAGAATTAAATGAAATTGGATTAAAAAATGGAAAAGGAATAATGAAATATAATAATGGAAAAATTTACGATGGAAAATGGGAAAATAATAAAAAGAATGGAAATGGATTATTATGTTGTAATAATGAAGATTATGAAAAAATTATTAACTCAAGAATTTCAGAAATAAATATAAATAATATTTTTAAATTAAAATTAAATGATTCGTTTTATGAAGGTGAATTTGTTAATGATTTAAGAGAAGGAAAAGGAATTTTATTTAATAAATATGGAGATTATTATTTAAATAATAATTTAATTTATTATGGTAATTTTAGAAATGATAATAAATATGGATATGGATGTGTATATTTTGAAGATGAATATTATTTTAGATGTTATTGGAAAAATAATTATACTGTTAATGAATTCAAAGAAGGACTTTTTCATTTATCTAATTCAATGGAATTTATAAAAATAAATTATACTACTTCTCAATGGATTAATTTTATAAAGGAACAATTAAGTTTATGGAAAAATAAAAAACAAAGTTTCCAAAAAACTAAAATCCGATAAATTGAAGACAATTAATTAAATTAATTTAAAATTGAAGTTAATAATAAGTCCATTAGAAAAATAAATTCAAAAAAATATTAGTCATAAATAATAAATAATTTATAACAAACAACAAATAAAGAAAATATGATAATTTAATTATGGTTTTGTAATATTTTGTCTACTATCTTATAAAAACTTATTCTTTTCTTATATTCCTTCAAAAAATAAAATTTATTATATAAATTTTTTTTTAAATAAAAAATGCGATTATAAAAAAAGAATTTTAATAAATTTAAAATTAAATGAGAGATAACCATAATATTATTTATGTTTAACTTAATTTTTTGTATCCTTCTTATAGATTTTAAATTTCAATTCCTATATCTCACCATTTATATTTTAAAATAAATTTCAAATTGAATTCTTTTTACTTTTAAAAACAAAAATAAAAATGTTTAAAAATAAAAGTTTATAAGAATTGATAAACTATGATTAAATGTATTCAATAAAATATATGAATATAATAATGTAATTCAAAAAAACAAACAAACATAGAAACATAAAAATGAAAATTAATCAAAATTATTGATGAAAATTAAATTCCTTATATTTTCTAATCCCAAATAATTAAAGAAAATAAAAAAATTATTCTTTTTTATAATATAAACAAGAATAAAGTTGCTTTTTAACTAAAGGATGATTTTTATTTTACTCGAAGTTTGGTTTTTTCTTATATTAAATAATAATAGATTCAAAGAATATTTATTGATTAATATAAAAATAGATAAAAAAAATTAAGAGATGTAAATTTTAAAAAAATTTATTATGATACAAAATTGCTGATTATTAAAGTTAAAGACCAAATGATATCAGTATAAAAAGAATAATAATTATAGTTTCAATAATAAAAATGATTTTAATGGTTTAAAAGTTGACTGTAAAATTATTTAAATGTAAATGGAATAAATGTATAAATTAGATTTTTGTTGTTGAATAATAAAAGATAAATAATAATATTCAAATAAGAATAATTGTATATTTCTTACAATAAATATTATAAAAAAAGCAATTTATTTTTGTATGAATGAAATTAAAGAATAAAGGTAAGTAAATGTTATTGTATTTTTTCTTTTATCTTTCAAATTATTATTAATTAAACTTAATTATAAAATGAATATTAAGCAAATGAGAGAAATGATAAATTTTCTCAAATAATCAAATCATGCGTAGAGTTTATATAATAAAGATAAATTTTCAGAAAAAATTTATTATTGGTTAGTTGTTTCAATATTTAAGGGTTTATAAGAATTAATAATAATATATAGTAATAAAAAAAATAAATATAATAAATGTAGGTAATAATAATATTATTTTATTATGAATTACAAACATAATGATTTGAAAAAATTGGGCTAAATAATATAGATTATTTAATTTATATTTCAGGATTTCTTTATAATATAATTATTATTATTTTTTCTCTTAAAAAATTATTTAAAGATTTATATTAATTTTTCTTTATTTTTGAAAAAAAGAAAAAAATTAATAATACTGAATTTAAAAAAATAATGATAAAAATAAAGAACTATTTAATTATTTTTAAAATTTTTATTATTTTTTCCAAAAAGACTTAATGACAATTAAAATGATGACTACATATGTTATTATCTAAACTCTATCAAATCTAAACATAATATAAATGATACATAATTACATCCTTCTTATGAAAATTTTCCTGCCATTAATTGATTTATATTATTATTGTAAATAATAATGAAAAATTAGTATAATCTCATCAATTACAAACACTTAACACATTATAAATTATATATTTTAGAGAAAAATATTTTTTTAACAAAAATAAGCCGACTTGAATGTTTTAAATTGGAGAGGAACTGCAAAAATATTTTCTGGGGCACTAAAATGTGATTCTAAAGCATTAAAAAAAT
The DNA here is from genome assembly GCA_023807065.1 of Isotricha intestinalis. Lineage (NCBI taxonomy): Eukaryota > Ciliophora > Litostomatea > Vestibuliferida > Isotrichidae > Isotricha > Isotricha intestinalis. Next base: position 1,440 of record JAJJLU010004423.1, on the reverse strand, counting down.
ATATTTACGGACATCATTATAATTATAATAAAAAATTTAAAATAATTAGCATTTGAATCTTTTTTTTCTTACATTTATTAATTTATCTTTGAAATATTTTTGAAATTTCTCTTCTTATGTTAATGCAAATTTGAAAAAAAATAATAATAATAAAATTCAATAAAATAAAACACAAATTTTAATGATTATTATTTATCACATAACTAATATTAAATAATATAAGTTAAATTTTAATGAAAATAAATGATAAAAAAACAAAACAACAGTTGAATTCCTTTATTTAATATAGGGATATTGTTTTTTATTTAGTATTTAATTTGTTTTTTCATATTTATTAAAAATATAAAATATAAAACAATCTATTTTTTTAATATTCAAAATTATTTGTTAAATGAAATGAAAAATATTTAGTTCCAAATCCTTCATCTTTTCTTTTATTTTCAATTATTATTTCTTATCAAAATAAGTATATAATCAATTAATTAATTTTTTTCTTTGGTTATCATTTATATATATTTAATAGAATACTTTTTTAATCTTTTAAAACTTGAATATAATTCCTAGGAATTTCATCAATACTTGTTCAATAATAATCTTTAGGTTTAAATCTTGAGGATTTGTATAATCTTCTTCTTTCTCTTCTACTTTTTTTCTGTTTTATTTTTTCTGATTCTTAATCTTTTACTTCTTTTTTATTTATTGTTGATCTTAAATTTATTTATTCTATTTGAACTTTTTAATTCAAGAAGGAGTAGATTAAAAGTTTTTTATAATAAATTATAATTTAAGTATCTACCAATTACTACAAAATTAACTTGGAATTTCATTATAATATTTATTTATAATTTCTTTCTTTTGAATTTTCAAAATTAAAAATGATTATATATTTACATTCAAATTTATCTATCTTTTGGATTTATTGGTTAAACTTTAATTTCTTTTTACCATATTTTCCTTCTTATTCATTTTCCAATTTATCAATATTAATTTAGGTATATTAATATATAAAACTATATTTCTAAAATACTATAATTCTAAAGGTTTTTTCAAATTTTATATTAAATTAGTGTTTTAAAAAAGGGAAATATTCCCCAATTTTACATCAAAAACTTGATTTGATTTATTTTCATTTTCACGAAAATAAGTAAAAAAAGCTTTATTTTCAATTAATACTTTTTTAGATAATTACAAATTTCATTAAAATCATTTTTTTATTCTCAATAATTTACTCATTAATACCTTCTTTACTTTTATCTCTCTTTTTAAAGTTTCATCTTTTTACATTCAATTTAATTTCATAAAAAGATTTTTATAACTAACAATTGTAGGCATTTCTTCTGATTATTGTTTATATGTATTAACAAAGAAAGGCTATGATATATTTGTAATAAAAATATTATCTTCTTAAACTTTCATATAAATGGTTCTTTTTCTAAATAA
>JAJJLU010004422.1:0-13186 GCA_023807065.1 Isotricha intestinalis | reverse complement strand
CATATGAATTATATGGAAATAAAAAAATAAAATTTTCAAAAGAAGAAATGTCAAAAATAAAAACATTAGATTCACCAGGAATAAAATTATTAGGATTTAAATCAATAAATTCAATTAAACCATATTATAACATAAGAGAAAGTTACTTTATATATCCAAATGAAAATATATCAAATGGTTCAGGTCAATTATGTGATGCTTTAATAAAACAAATGTCAAATAAAAATAAATGTGCAATAGTTAAATTTATAGGAAGAGAAGGTTCAAATATAAAAATATGTGCTTTAATTCCTCAAAAAGAATCTTTTGATGAAGATTATTTTCAAACTCCTCCAGGCTTTAATATGATTATATTACCTTATGCAGATGATATAAGATCTAATTCAGATATAATGAATAAAATGATTAAAGTTGATGAAAGTAATAATGAAGAAAGTGAAATTGCTAAAAAATTAATTAAGAAAATGAATATTAGTTTTGATTGTAGAAATTTTGAAAATGTATCTTTACAAAAATTTTATGCTACTTTACAAGCTTTAGCACTTGAAGAAAAAGAAACTGAAAATATTGATGATTTAATTCAACCTGATAATGATGCTTTGGAAAAAGTTTTACAAGGATGTGATGAAAATTTTCGAAAAATTTTTTATGGAGATAATTATGAAAGTGATTTAAATGAAAAATATTATAAAGGAAAAAAAAAAGTTAAAGGAGAAAAAAGAAGTAATAGTAAAAGCAGAAGTCAAAGTAAAGATGTTAAAAAAAATAAAAGTAAAGGGTCAAAAAAGAAAAATAATATTATTGATGAAAGTAATGATATGGAAATTGAAAATGAAGAAGAAGATTATGCAAGCATTAATGATCAAAAATTAAGAAAATTATTTTCTGATGGAAAGTTAAGTAAATTAAAAGTTAATGAATTGAAACAAATTTGTAATGGAAGGAATATTGTTACTAAAGGAAGAAAAAAAAATGATATTATTGATTCTATTGAAGAATACTTGAATAATAATTAATTTATTTATTTTATGATTATATAATATTTGTTAACATTATTAAGTTTTATTAATGAAAATTTAGGAGGCTAATTTAAATTTAAAATTACAAAATAAAAAAATTCATAATAAGATTCCTTTGATAATTAAAATTAAAATACCAAATTAAACAATATGATATTTATTCAATAATAAAACAATAATTTCTCAAAAATTTTTTTTATCAAAAAAAAAAATATAAAAAAATTAGAGTCGAAGATAAAAATTATTAGTTCAAAAATTCTCTCAAAAATTAATTAATAAAATTTCTATAATTCTTATATCATAAATATTTTTGGTTTTAGTGAAGGAAACTTTCTCTTTAAGAATGTCAGAGGGGAATAGTTCCACTAAAATAATTAGTGCAATTTATATAACATAACACAAGTAAATATAATATAAACCTAATATTACTAAATAAATTGAAATAACAATAATAATTCAATAAATATTACTTTTAAAATCAAATTATAATGAACAATTTTTCCCAAAAATTGATTTTAAATTATTATATCCAAAACATTTTGCTAACCAATGTGCTTTTAAATTTCCATTTTCTTTTGCTCTAAATAAAAATTTTAAATACATAAATAAATATGATAAGTGTACTATTAAATTAAGCATTTAAAGAGGAAAACAGGTAAATAAGCAAGAAAATAATTCCATAGTTATTTAATTATTTTAGAAAAAAATATCAAACAAAATAAAATTAAATAAAAAACCACAAAAAAGAAAAAATAAAAATAAAATAAACATTAAATAATTTTATTATTTATTTTAAATAGAATGTTCTTTGATGGCTTTCCCTTCGGTTCAGGTTTCGAGGAATTTACTAAGCCTCAACCAAAAAAAAATGTGAACACTACTCGTTACTATGAAATATTAGGAGTAGATAAAAAAGCATCTCAATCAGACATTCGTAAAGCATATCGTAAGTTAGTGAAAATAAAGCATCCAGATAAAGGAGGAAATGAGAAAGAATTTCAAGATTTGCAAACAGCATACGATGTATTAAGTGATGAGAATAAGAGGAAAGTATACGATGAATATGGAGAAGAAGGAATAAAAGAAGGAATGGACAATCAACCAGAAGGAGTAGATATATTTGATATTTTAAATGGAGGAGCTCGTCGTAAAGGAAAAAGGAAAACAAGGAGTATATTACAACAAATGAAAGTTTCATTGGAAGATATATATCTTGGAAAAGAAAAATATTTAGAAATTAAACGAGATAGAATATGTAAAAAATGTAATGGTACTGGATCAAAGGATCCAAATGCACAATGTAAATGTAGTACATGTGATGGGAAAGGTTATCGTATGGTTGTTCAAAGAATTTCAATGGGAATGATACAAACACAACAAACATGTCCTGATTGTAGAGGAGAGGGTGAAATTATAAAAGAAAAATGTAGTCATTGTAAAGGAAGGAAAGTTATTAAAGAAAGTAAATTAGTGAAAATTATGCTTGATAAAGGTGCTCCTGATGGAAAGAGATATGTTCTTTCTGGTGAAAGTGATGAAGTTCCTGGTTGTGAACCTGGTGATGTTGTTATTGAAATAGAAATTGAAAATCATAAGAAATTTATTAGGAAAGGTGCTGATTTAATTTATAAATGTGATATTACTTTATTAGAAGCTCTTACTGGATTTAATATTGTTATTACTCATTTAGATGGAAGAAAAATTCTTATTAAAACAAAACCTGGTGAAATTATTAGACCTGGAATTTTAAAAACTGTTTCTGATTGTGGAATGCCTTTCTATGAAAGTCCTGTTAGATTTGGTAATTTATATTTAGATTTTAATATTGTTTTCCCTAAAAATTTAAGTGAAGAACAAAGAATAGAATTAAAAAATCTTTTTCCTATGGGGAATACTAGTATTGAAGGAGAAAATGAAATTAATGAAAAATATCCTATGACTGATTATAAGGAAAGTGAAGCTAATCAATTTGCTACTGGAAAAGAAGATGAAAGAGAAGATAATGAAGAAAGTGGAGGAACTCAACAAGTTAGATGTGAAAATCAATAATTTTTTTAAATTTACTTTGAAAAGTTTATTTTATTTTTCATTTTTTTTTTGTTTTTTTTTGAAAATAATTTTTTGCTTTGGATTAAAAATGTTTCTTTTCTGGTTTTTTTTAAGATTCCAATCATGCTTTTTATTTTATTTTAATGTAAAATTGTTATTTGATAAAATTTGTTTTAAATTTTAAAATTTTATTTATTTTGTTTTATATTCAATAAATTTTATTCATAGTTATAATTATTTTAAAAATGATATACTTTATTTTAATATAAATATAATAAACATAAAATATTAATTTAATATGTCGAAAATAATTCAATATTCAAAAGAATTTAAACAAAAAAAAATAGAAACACCTGAATTATCTCCATCAAAAGACAAATCAAAATACCGAATAATTACAAAAAATTTAGTATATATAATAGGATTAAGTGAATCAATTGCAGATAAAGATATTTTAATGAAATATGAATATCTTGGTCAATATGGTAAAATATTAAAAATAATAATAAATAAAAAAAATGCTTATAACCAAGGAAATAAATATGGTCCTTCTTTCGGAGCTTATATTACATTTAGTGATCCAAGTGAAGCTTCAATTGCAATTCTTTCAATTGATAAAATTATAATTAATAATCATACTATTAGAGCTAACTTTGGAACTACAAAATATTGTCAATATTATTTAAGTAAAAATAAATGCACTAAAAAAAATTGCGTTTTTTTACATAAGAAAGCTAATCCTGAAGATATTATTAATAGAGATGATTTAAATTCTAATTCTAATTATTTTTTCAATCAACAATTATATGCTATTAAATTAGCTGATATTTATAATTCTAAAGTTAAACAAAAATTATTATCGACTAAAAACAATCATATTAAAACTGTTTTTCCTTCTCCTTATTTAATATACGAAAATGAAATTGTTATTGAAAATACTCCAAAAAATACAAAAATTAATAAATTTTCTATTCCAAAAGAAGAGAAAAAAAATGAAAATGAAACTTTAATGAATACTAAAAATGACTCAATTAATATTATGAATATAAATGAATTAGATACATCATCATCCACAAGTAATGGTTTAACTTCTAGTTTAAGTAGTGGATCAATAGAAGCTCCACATAATTCATATAATAATAATATAAATAACAAATTATTTATTTCCAGAGAAAAATCAAGATTTGATTTTGTAAATAATAATAATAATAAAGAAATTGAAATTCCAGAATTCATTTCTAGAATTAATGAACTATCTTTTAAATTAGATTATTTAATGACAATAACTCAAAAAAAATATAATAAATTCAATGAAATATCTTTATACACTGAAGAATTAAATATGAATAATAAAAATCAAAATGAATTAAATTGGATAAATTTTTTATTAGGTAATAACTCAAATTAATTTAAAAAAATCAAATAAAAACAAACTAATAATAAAAAGATTTATAAATAATATAAATATATATAAATTACTAATCAAAGAACATTAAATAAGATATTTAAATAAATTTAAAAAATAAATTCAATATATTCTTATTATTAAAATTTATTATTTTATACATTTAAAAAATTACTTATGTTATTTATTAACTTATAATAAAATTTTTAAAATATATTTCACAAATATAATAAATTATCCCTTTTTTTATCATAAAAACATTTAACCATTTTTAAAAAAGAAGATTTATTACCTTCTAAAAAATTAAAACAAATCAAAAATTTATTATTTTTCCCTAACATATAAATTATCATTTCAGCAATAGCTGAATTAATTTGGGTATTTAATTTAATTTTTAATTTCCATTTTCCTTTATCAATAAAATAAAAATTAATTTCATCTCCATAATTATGAAAAAATTCATAAAGAAATCGATTAAAGTCATTAAAATTTTGTTTTATACAAAATTTATATCTTTCTTTAGAATCAAAATTAATTTTTTTTTCTCCTTTATCATCAAAAAACATATTATTTAACCATTTCCCAGCAATCATAGAAATTAATTCAAAAGAATTTAATTTCCTAATATCATTTTCATTAATTTTAAAATTTTTCATCCCAACTGAATTAACACTAATAATACTATTATTAATATCAATATCTTTAATTTGATTAATATCAACAAAATTTTTAACAAACCAAGAATGTTTCTTAATCTCTTTAATAGTATATCTATTTTGAGGTTGAGTAACAAATATTTTTTTAAGTAAATCAATTAATTCAGAACTAAAATATTTAGGATAAGTGACATTAGCATTTAATATATTATTAATTCTCACAGTTTTAATTCTATGATAAAAAGGATTTTCTCCTGAAGCCATATTATATAATATAACACCAGAACTCCATATATCAGCAGGTTGACCTTCATAACCTCCACTTGAAAATATTCCTCCTGTTTCTTTTATTATTTCAGGAGCAATATAATTTGTTGTTCCACAAAAATCAGATAATTTTTCATGTTTTTCTTTTAATATTGTTGCTAAACCAAAATCTGATATTTTTATACAATTTTCTTTCTTATCTATTAATATATTTTCTGGCTTTAAATCTCTATGAATTATATTTTTATTATGACAATATTCTAAAGCTGTTATTATTTGTTGGAAGTAATAACGAGATTTTTCTTCTGTTAATTTTTCATCTTCTCCAGCTTTTATTTCTTCAAATAATTCTCCTCCTTCAATATATTCCATTGCAAATATTATTTTTTGAGCACTTGATAATATTTCATATACTTTTACTATATATTTATGCTCAATTGTTTTCATTAAATTTAATTCTGTTTTTATATTTTCTTCTAAATCATTTTCTATTACCATATCTTTGTCTATGAATTTTAAAGCAAATTTTTTGTTTTCTTTTTCAGCTAACCATACACTATTATATTATATTATTATATAATTATTTTATTTTATTTTACTCTCCAAAACCTCCTCCTCCTAATTTTTTTATTAATTTATAATCTCCATATTTTTTTGCATTTAACATTTTGAGTTTATTTTTGGTTTTTCAAATTATTTTTTTTTTCAATAAACAAACAAATAGAAAATGAAACTAAATAACATATATTTCTTATTGTAATAAATTAAAAGAAAAATTTACTTATTGAAAGTATTAATATATAATATATTATAATTTGGATATAATATTATAAAATTATCTATATTTTTTTTATCCCAATCTCTAATTTTTATTGATTTACATTAATATTTTTTGAATTTAACATATATTTTAAATAAACAATTTTTTTCAATTTTTAAAAACATTTATTTTTATTTAATGTACAGGTTTATTAATTAAAATATTTTATATGAGTGAATTAATATTAGAAATGGCATTTTTAAGAGGTAATCTTTTAGTATCTTTTTTAAATAAAAATTCATCTGGAAAAGACATTTATCTTGAATGATTGGATTATGAGTGATTGAAGTAGTTTTTTTATTTGAATTTACGGAAAATTGAATAAAGACTCTCTTTTTTTGCAAAATTATTTATTAATTTGACCGTTAAATTTCGTTGAATAATATATTTTTCCTCCATTCATTTTACAATATTTATTTAAAACATCGTTTGTTAAACTTGAACTATTATAAAAAGAAGAACCATTTAAATCACAGCTATAATGGTTAATCCCATCTAAATATTACATGAAATAATTCAGATACTATAAATTATCTGTAATACTAAAAATATTTTCATAATTCATAACATAATTTGAATTATTTGGACCCTTTATAGTTTTATATAAAAAGTAATAAACAATGTGTTTATAAAATAAGTTTTTGCTTAATAAATTTTGAATATATTTATTATTCATTCAATATTTATAACAGTAATATTAAAAAACAAAAAAATAAATGATTTTAGTCTTCAAAATAATTAAAAGTTAATCTATTTAACAAAAGTTTATAATTTACTCATTATTATTAATATATAAAATACTAAATAACAAACAACATTATTTTTCTCCATTTCAACCGTTTTTATTTACACCCTAGTTAATTCTCTCAAAATATTCTGGTCAAAAAGTTTATGTCTAATATTTTTTATCTATATAATCTAAATTAATTCAATTATCAAATATACAAAATAAATCATTATTTTATTCACAATATAATTATATATATACAAACCAAAAGATGAATAATTAATTAAAAAATCAACTTTTAATTAAAAATCCTTAAAGCTTAATATCTTTATGTACTTTAAGGTCCAAAATTTTACAATCACCTTTTTGATATTCATCACTTCTTTTTTCAAGAGTTGTACTTATATTATTATTATTACTTGATTCTGGTGAAATTTCCTTATCACAACTAATAAAAGATTCATTGTCATTTTGTTTATTTTCGTTTAAAATTTCTTTTAATTTATTTCTAATAAATTCATAATTAGGTCTTTCATCAAATAAAAGTGATCTAGAATAATGTAATATAATACCAATATTTTTATGTAAACCTTTACATAATATTTCAATAGGAATATCAATTTTTTTTTCCATTATTTTCTGACATTTTTCTTCCTTTGATTTTGCTTTTAAACCTTGCCAAGGTAATTTACCTTTGATTAAATATATTATAGTATATATCATTCCTTCTAAATCATCTCTTCTACTTTGTTCAATTCCTAAATGAGTATAAATTGAAGCAAATCTAGCAGTTCCAGTTAAAGATTTACCATCTTTATAATGTATATGTAATCCAGTTTTTGGATCTCTAAATCTTTTAGCTAAACCAAAATCTATTAAATATATTATTTCTTGATTGAATCTATTTTTTGAAATCAAAAAATTTTCTGGTTTAATATCTCTATGAATAATGTGTCTTTGATGAATATATTCTATTCTATCTAACATTTGTAATGAATAATTTATTATATGTTTCAAAGGAAGATTATTTTTATTTTTTAAAAATAAATTTGCCAATGAAGGTCCTAAAAGTTCCATTACTAAAAAAGAATATTTATTTGTTTTTGCATGAAAATATATTTTTGGAATTCCTTCACATCCAGATAAATATTTTAATAAATATGCTTCATTTTTTAATTGTGAAAAACGTTCATCTTTATTTTTTTCTACTTTTATTGCTACTAATGTTTTATCTTTTTTATTTTGACCTTGATAAACATCTCCAAATGCTCCATTTCCTAATTTTCTTTTTATAAATATTTTGTATCTTGGTCCTAAAGTTATTTCGTTTTCAGGTATCATTTTTTTAAGAATTTTTTTATTATTTTATTTTATTATTTTTCTATATTTTTGTTTTTTATTTTTTAATTTAGTTTACATCATTGGATTTCTCTTGTAATTTTAATAATTTTATTATTATATATTATTTGTTTTTTTTTATCTTCAAAATCAAAATTTAATAATTTTTATAGAAAAATGGGAAAATTTTTTTCTAAAAAATAATTTTAATATAATATATTATGTGTGTATCAGTAATAATTCTAATATTAAAAATAAATGATTATTATTCTTAAATAAAAATATTATATTTTATCATATATAAAATTTTGTAAATTAAAAAAAGATTATATTTTAAAATATCCCTTTTCTGAAGATAAAGGAATAAAATATTATAACACTCTGATTCTTAAATAAATTTGAATATAGAATTTAATTCTTCTTATATTATGGTTTATTCTCAAATAAAATTATTATAATGACACATACATAAATCTTCTAATTTTTAAATGAAATTATTTTCAATTTTAGTTTAGTTTTATAAATAAAATATTTCACTAATATTTTCTCTATCTTTATAAAAGATTTTAAATATTGGTTTTTTTTGGAAGTTTAAAATTTGAGTGATTTAGATATTATTGAGAATTAAGAATTAATTTCAAAGAATAGTCGATTTCAAAATAAAATATTTTTAGATAACTATAATGAAAATTGAACTTTAAATTCTCTCAAACAAATCTTTAGTTTGAAAAAGGTTATTGAAAATAAATCAAAAACCCAATTTAAATGAGTAATATGTTCAAAAAATGGTATTTCTCTTCAAAATATTGGAATAAAATATTTAATATTTTTCCCTTTATTATTAAAGTAAAATTTAAATATAATTTATAATACAAGATTATTAGTATGAAAATGATGCTTTGAGTAATAATTTAGTACTTTATATTTTTAATTTTCTTCATCATTCATACATTTATGATTTTGATGAATAAATTATTTAAATTATAATTTAAAAATTGGGACATAATTTCTATCTTAACTTTAGTGAATTATATAAATTTTAAAAAGTATCGTTTTGAAACAAAAAAAAATTAAAAAAAAAACAATAGAATTTTTTAAAATATATATAATGCTATTATTTATTTTATCTCAAAAATATTTTTAAATATCATTGAAAATCATTACTTGATTTTATTCCTCCTTCAATACTCATTGTATTAATATATTCATTAGAATTTTGCTTAAAAATATTATTTAGTTTATATTTAGGATTAATAGGAATTTCAGGGATTTTTATATTTAATTCATTATTAATATCTTTTTGTTTATAATCATTTCTGAAATTATTTCTTGAATAAAATTCAAAACAAGAATAATTACTTTCACTATCACTTCCATTTTGTTTTTCTTCTGGAATAGTTTGAGAATTTTGATTTTTAGAAAATTTATTTATTTCATTTTGTAAATGAGCAATATCATTAAACATTTTTGTATTATCTTCATATAATTTTGTCTTTTCTTCATTTAAAACATTTATTTCATTTATATATTTTTGAATTTCTTCATCTTTTTTTTTTAAAATACTTTGTAAAAGAATATAATCTTCATTTAAAGTTTTATTTTTATTTTGTACATTAATATCTTTTTGTAAATCTTCAATTTGCTTTTCTAATTCTTTTATCATTTCATTCATTTTATTTATTTTTTGATTTGCTTCTCTTAATTTATTTTCATAATATGAAATTGTTTCTTCAATTTCTTTTTTATGAGTTTTTTTATCTGATTTTTCATATTTTATTTCTTGAGTTATTTTCAATTTTTCATTTTCAAGTAAAATTATTTTTTTTTCTTTTTCATCTAATTGTTTATTTAAAGTCTTATTTTGAGAAATTAAATATTCAATTTCTTTTAAATTTCCTTTTTTTAATTCTTTTAATTCTGATAAAGTTTTATCATATTTTATTTTTTCATCTTTTAATTTTTTATAATTAATTAATTGGTTTTTTAGTTCTTGAATATTATTATCTCTAGTTTCCAGAATGTATTCTAAATTTGAATAATCTTCTAATAATTTTTGGTTTAATAATTCTTTTTCATTATATTTTCTTTGGTATTCATTTTTTTCAAATTTTAATTTCTCAATTTGAGATTTTAAATCTTTTTCTATTAATATTTTTTCATCACTTAAATTTATAAATCTATATTTAATAAAATATAAATTTACTCTTCTTGCATTTCTGTGAATTTATTCTTTAATCTTTCAAAAATTTTCTCATTTTGTTCCATTTCAATTATATGATTCTTCAATTGTACAATTAACTCATCTTTACCAATATTCCCATAATTACTTTTTTCTGAAAAATCCATTTTTTTAAAAATTAATTTTAAATTTAAATCAAATACCCAAACAAAAAAAATAAATGAAAGCTATTTAAAAAATAAAAAAAATTTTATTTAAAATTAAATTCAGAACATAAAATTATATTATTATCATATCCCATAAATCAGAATGTTTGGTTAAGAGGAAGAATTAAAAAAATAAAATTAAAAAACAAGGAAATTTATGAATATTATATTGATTCCTTTAACACTATTATAATGTCAGCAATAAAAATTAGTAGGAAACAATTTAATATTTTTATTGATAATCATTTTTTAATTAAAATTGGAAAAATCTCAATAAATATTTTAGGAAATGTATTTAAAGTAAAAATGAATAATAATTTAGAAAATAAATGTAATATTAAATATGTAAGTAAAATTTTTTATTATTTAAGAACATTAATTTATTTGGACTTAATGGTCCTATGAAATTAAATGTTCAAATAGGAAAAAAAGAGAATAAATTAGTTTTTTTTAATAAAGAACCAGAATTTTCAGAAAGTAAACTTTTATTTTAATAATTTTAGTATTTAATTGTTATATTCTTAATTTTATAAATAGAAGTGTTAAAAGTTCTGTAAAAAATTTTCAATTAATTAATTTCTTAAATAATATAATCTTCCAATTTGCAGAGTCAAAAAATGAAAATGAATATTTTTTAGATTTTATGTATCCATTTACTCCCATTCAAGCTTTTGGAATTGGAATTTCTTGTATTATAAATAAACTATTTTGTTAATTGATACTTTGTGTATGAGATTTTAAATTTAATTTAATATTTAATCAATTTGAGACAATTTTCTTTAATATTCAAATAATTTTCTGCTTATATATATAATTTTTAAGGATTTATTATTTATAATAATTATTATAACATAAATAAAATTCTAATTAATAATTTTATATAATTTTCATTATATTTTTTAAATATTAAATTCTAAATAATTAATCTAGACAATTAAATTCAACGATTAAAAAATCTTTCAATAAATAATAATAACATTAAGAATGTAATTCATTTTTTTAATTAATTTAAATTTTCCATTTTGTGAATATTATAATATTTTTTTTATGTCATCAGACAATCTTTCGAGTGAATTAATCATAATACTTTTTTATATATATTTTTTTATAATGAAAAAAAATAATTATACCCACTGAGAATTAATACTTTCATTAAATTATATTAAATTCAAAAGAAATAAAAGAATATAAAATTGAATGAAGATTTTTGGTTATTTTCTTTAATTAATTTCTACAAAAAAAGTTTAATGATAGTATTAATCATTGGTTTAAATTATAATTACTTTTTTATAAAATTTTGATTGTCGATTTTTTCTTTATTTATACAAATATTATTTCAAGATGAAATAATACATAAAATCATCAAACAAATTCAAACAATAAAGTATAATAAATATGAAATATTATCAATCATTTTATTAAAACAATAAAAATAAAAAAAAATCAAAAAATCAAAGATTTTTTTAAATTTTAATAAATTATTAAATTTTTCAATTCTTTTAATAATCTTTTATCAGTAGAATTTAAAGAATTTAAAGAAGAACAACCACAGAACATATAACTCATATCTTCAACATTATTAGTATTAAAATTAGATAAATCTAATGATTTTAAAGAAGAACAATTATAGAACATACTACTCATATCTTCAACATTATTAGTATTAAAATTAGATAAATTTAAAGAAGTTAAAGAAGAACAATTATAGAACATATAACTCATATCTTCAACATTATTAGTATTAAAATTAGATAAATTTAAAGAAGTTAAAGAAGAACATAATTGAAACATACACCTCATATTTTTAATATTATTAGTTTTAAAATTAGATAAATCTAATGATTTTAAAGAAGAACAATTATAGAACATAAAATTTGTATTTTTTAAAGTAGTTTTTGAAATTACTGATATTTTTATTTTTTTGAAAAACAAGCTCCCATTTTTGTTTTATTTATTGGATATTTTTTTAATTATATTTTTATTAAATTTTTTTTATATTTTTATAAGTCTATTTTTTCACATTTATTTTTAGTTGAATTGTATTTAATTTATGTATTATATTATAATATATTTATTTAGTGTTTTATATATTTAATTTTTGGTTTATCTGTATGATCTTTTTTTAAAGTTTTAGATTTATATCCTTGATTTTTAAATTGATTTAATTCTTCATTTTCATCATATTTATCAATTGTTCCAACATTATCAAATAATTATTGTCTGCCTTTTAAAAGAAAATATCCAGGATAAATAAGATATAAATACCAAAATTTCTAAACTTTCATTGATATAAATTTATCATTTTCATCGTCAAACAATATAATATTTATTTTTTCAATTTATAATTAAAAAATCTTATATTAAAAAAAATGCCAAATATAGATTTTTAAAAATTTTTTGTCTAAAAAGAGTTTATAATTTTTGATTTCTGATTCCTGATATTTTAAGAGTTTAATTTTTATCAAGATAAATTAAGTAAGAAGCATGATCAAAAGTATCTTCTCTTCTTTAAGCACATCA
>JAJJLU010004421.1:0-13188 GCA_023807065.1 Isotricha intestinalis | reverse complement strand
TTTTTTAAATTCATATTTTCAAAGAAAATTATATTTCCTTCTTTTTTATATGATATTCCTTTCTTACTTATTTCCACATTTAATAATTTGAAATCACCTTCTTTTGATAATCCTATATTATATTTATTTACACTAAATCCTTCATGAAGGTTTATTCCTTTTAATCTTATTGATAATATACTTAATTCACCATTTAAAAATAATTTTGATTTTAAGGATGATTTTGTTATTGTTAATATATTTGAGTCACCTTCATTTAAATAATATTCTTGAAATATATATTTTATTTCTGTATTCTGGTAAAGGAGGTACACATAATATTTTATTATTAAGGAAAGTAATATTAGATGAAGAAATTCCATTTTTTTTAATTCTTTAATATTTATATTTGAGTATCATATTCATTAATTATTTATGAAAAGGAAAAATAAATATATTTAAAAATACTATTTATACAAATATTATGAATAAAATAAAAAAACTTAAAAAAAATATACAAAAAATAATTTAAATTTTTTAAAATAAAAACAAATTAACTAAATAAACATAATTACTTTTCATATTCAACTAATTCAATGGTATTATTATTTTTAATTCTAGCATTTCTATCAGAAGTAGTATATAAAACTCCATATTCAAACTAACTTTCAAAAACATGACTAACAGGTAATCTCCCATAGAAAAATCCCATACTAGAATCAATAGGAACCCATTTATTATTAATTCTAACTATATTCCAAGCATGAAGACTGATTTTTAAATTACTATGTTCTGAAGGTTCATCAAAAACATAAGTATTAGTTTATTATTTGATATGTTACTAAATCCTAATTTTAATATGGGAGAATTTGACAAAAAAACATTCAATATGATTAAAAAAAGGGTACTCATAAATACCGGTATTAATCGACCTAAAATCAAAGAAGCTATTCTTTTAATAAAAGAATCTTTAAAAGAGATGATTAATAATATTACTGATGAAGAAATGGTTAATTCTAAAAATCATATCATATCCATTTTAATCTATTCTAAAGATGATTTATCTCGTATCATAGATAATTATTTCTATACTAGTTTGAATGAATTAGATGATATAGATACAAGAATTAAAACATATAAAAACATTACAAAAGAAGAATTAGATAAACTTAACAAAAAGGTTAGTATAAGTCTCATTTATGCTTTAGAAGGAGGTTCAAATGAATAAAGTTGAAATCCTAGGAACCAAAGAATCCCTTTATGTTAAGCAATTAGATAATTGCTTAGATATCTATATGCAACCCAATAATAAAGTCAAAAACTTCTATATAACATTAAATGTTAAATATGGTTCAATTTATATAATTATAAATTTAATGGTGAAAGTATAATGACCCTAAAGGTATCTCACATTTCTCGAACATCTAATGTTTAATATACATGATGAAGATGTCTTTGATCATTTTGCGACTCTAAGTTCTAATGTCAATTCCTATATATCTAATAAAGTCACCTGTTATGAAGTGTTTTCCAATTCAAAGTTTAAAGAGAATCTAACATATCTAATTAAAATGATATTTTCACCACATTTTAATAAAGAACTTGTAAATAAAGAAAAAGGAATCATCATTGAAGAGATTAAAATGTATGAAGATGATCCATCAACTAATCTATTTCGTAATCTATATGAAAACTTATTTATTAATGATGAAAGAAGATATTTAGTAAGTGAAAGTAAGATAATTCATACTATTGATGATATTGGAAATGAATGTAAAGCTATTTATTGTTTAAATAAAATAAATTTTTTTTAATTGCATATAATACAAAAATTATAATGCAATTAATACTATAGATTATCATACTAGAATTCATGGTTTTATTGAATTAAATAATGAAAATATTTTCTCTTATAATCTTGATGGAAATATTATTGCATGGAAAATTACTATTGATTTTTAAATATTTTGTTTTAAAATTAAAAGTAATTTTGTCAAAATTATTTTTTTTTAATTTTTAAAAAAACTAAAATAAATATATAAAAAAGTTTAAAAAAGCCAAAAAAATATAAAACTATAAAAATATTTAAAACATATATAAATTAAAACCCTTTATTATTATTTCTAAATATTTTCATCAAATTATTATTTCCATTATTAATATTTAATGAATTATCATCTCTTTAATGCATACCACATACTTTTAAACTATCACAATATTTTCTTGCTTCTCTCATTTGTTTATTTAATTCAGGCAAAATATTATCTTCTCCAATTAATGCACTTAAAACAACAACATTTTTTCAACTTTAAATCTCTGAAAATAATCATTTCTTAAATATTGTTCAAATATTCTATCCATTTCTTTTTTTCTTAATTTATATTGAAATTTTTTTATATCATTTCTTCTATTATTTAAATTTAAATATTATTTTAATTTTTCCATTTGATTTGGAGAAATATGAATTTCATTTTTTTTTAATATTTCTTATACATTTATATTATTATTCATTGTTTTAAAAGTTTTCTCATTTTTTTCATTTTTTTTTAAATTATCTTTTTCAATTGTTTTTTTTGTATTTTGATTATATAATCTACTAAAAACTTCTTCACCTTTATATTTTTCTTGTGCCATTTTTTCAGAAGTACTTTGAATTTTTGGTTTTAATTTTAATTCTTCTTCTTCTTTTTTAGATTGAGTATCTTTTATATTTGAAATTTTTTCAATTTTTTTAAGTTGATATTATCTTTTAAAAATTGATTTAAATTCCTTTTTTTATCATTATTTTTTTATTAATTTGTGGAATAAAAGAATGTTTTTGATGAAATTCTTCTTCATTTTTTTGTATCATTGAATTTAAATTTTTATTTTTTATATCAACATAATTTTAATAAATTTATATTCTTTTTAAATTATATTTTTTTAATTCATTTTCTATTGTTTCTTTATCACTTACTAATAAATCATATAATTCATTATTATTTATATTTTTTTTCTTTATCATTTTTGATAATACTTTATTTAATGCTTTATTAAAATCAGATTCTTCTTCTTCTTTTTCTGATATATCTTTTATTTTTATATTTGAATTTATATCTTCATTTTTTATATTATTTTTTTCCACTTTTTCTTCTTTTTTTTCTATTTTTTCATCATCTTTTTTTATTGGATTATTCATTAATATTTCAATTAATTCTTCTTTAGAATAATTATCAAGATTAAAATTTGTTTTATCATTATTTATTTCATTTTTTTCTTTTTCTATATTATTAGTATTCTTTTTTAAAGTATCATTTGAAGTTAATGTTGTTTCTGCTACAATATTTTTTACTTCATTTTGAATTCTTTGTAATGTATTTTCATTTTTATTTTCTTGTTTTGTTATTTCTTTTTCATCAATTGATTTTTTTGATTTTAATAATGAATCATCAAAACAATCATCATTATCTATTATTTCATTATCTTCTTCTTCATATTCATTTATTTCTCCTTCATCATATAAATTTTTTGCATTCATATTTTTAATAATAGATTATAGATTATAAATATTTTAATTTAAAAAGGAATAATTTAAATTTAATATAATTTTTATTTAATTTTTATAAATCACTCAATATAATTTTTATTCATTTTTTATTATGGGATTGGAATATAAATATTAATATAAATAATTCCATTTTTTTAAATATTTAATTATAAATTATAATAAATAATTCTGGAAAAAAAAAATAAAAAAAATATTTAATAAAAAAAAATTCAATTTTCCATTAAATAAATATCCAATAAATTACAATAAACCAAAAAAAAATAAAAAAATAAAAAATAAAAAAAAAGCCAAATTTTTTATTTTCAAATTCTTATTTAAAACATAAATTCCATAATTAACTTTAGCAATCATATCTTCTTCTAAAACTTCTTTTTCAATATTTTTATTATTCCAATCAGTAATATC
The DNA here is from genome assembly GCA_023807065.1 of Isotricha intestinalis. NCBI lineage: Eukaryota > Ciliophora > Litostomatea > Vestibuliferida > Isotrichidae > Isotricha > Isotricha intestinalis. Next base: position 9,257 of record JAJJLU010004421.1, on the reverse strand, counting down.
AAATTTATTTCCTATTTTATTAATAGTATTTTCTAAACTAACATTTTCTCCATTTTCATAAGTTAAAAGAAAACATTCTTTTAAAATTTCTTCACTTTTATTATTTAATCTCCCTTTTAAAATTAATTGATGAGCTAATAAAGTATTTAGGCAAAATTTCCAATTTGAAAAAAAACAACCATATTTTTTTCCTCTTTCTTTTAAATCATATGTCCAACTATCACTTCCCCATCTTCTTTTATTATATTCTAAATAATCTTCTCCAGTTTTTTTTTTGTATTTTGATCTATCATGTAATTATGTATTATTAATTCTATTTTTTTATCTGGGTTATTTTTTAAAAAAATTTTTTTTGCTATTTCAAAGGAATTATGTGCAAAATAACACCATGGACAAAATACATCTGTCCAAAGGTTTATTTTTATAGTATTTTGCATTTTTTTTTAAATTATTTTTTTTTTATTTTTTAATTGTTTTTGAATTTATTTTTTTTTAATTTTATTTTTTTTTCATTTTTTTAAATTTTGTATATTTATTATTTTTTTTTATATGATTGCTGTTATTGTTCTTTTAATTTCATTTCTTTTACTTTATATTGCTTTATGTGTTCCATCAACAACAGATACATTCTTAGGAAAAATTAAAGTTATTTATAATTACTTCTTTATATAATAAATTACCAAAACCAATGCAAACTATATCATATAGTATATATGATTATATTGTTAATAAAAGGATTATTTTTTTATTATAATTATAGAATATTAGTATTTTTTCCAAATAAAAAAGTTCCATATTATTCAATTTATATAATTTATTTTTTTAGTTTTAATTTCTCTTTATTCTTTTTATTTAGGTTGTGTTATTGATCCAGGAATAAGAAATAAGAAAAATTATAAAATAATGAAATTAAACTATTCCAACATTATATGAAGAAGAAAAAATGGAATGTAAAAAATGTGGAATATCAAAAATTCCAAGAAATAAACATTGTAATATTTGTAATATGTCTTTTGAGGAATAGAAATTTTATCTATAAAAGAAATTATTATAAAAAAAATAAATTAAAAATAAACTAATATTATTTTAAATAATAAAAATCAATAAAATATATTAAAATAATTTAATTTATTTAAAATGTTTTTTTAATTTAAATATCTTCTATTCAGGAGATAATAATTCCAATTCAATTTGATTGTTTAAAATTTTATGAGGGGAGTTTTTATGTTTTTCACAACAATTTGAACAAAATATTTCATCATCATATTCACATATAAAATTAATTCTTTTCTTTTACACAAAAATTTTTTTGTTTTTTCTTCAGGAAGATATTGAAGTATTGTTTGACAAATTGGAAAATTTGAATCTTCATAATTAAAAGCTAATTCATCAACATAAATTATTTTTTATACATTCTTTACAAATTACATGGTAAATTTAAGGAATCTTTTTATTTTTATTAAATAATGATTTACAACTAGGACATGTAAATACATTTATTTCTTTTTGTATATTTTCATTTTTATATTTTGAATTATTATGTTGTTTGTTATTCGAATAACCATTCATTGTTTATTTAAATTAAAAATGTCGGTTTTTGATATAAATTAAAAAAAATGAATTTTGACAAAAATTGATAAAAATATTAAAAATAATATTATTAATTAATCAATTCAATTTTAAAATAAAAAAATGGGCAATAATTCAAGTTGTTGTCAACCAAGAGAAAATTCAACTCAATTAAAAATTGCTCAAAAAATAAAAAAAAATGAAAAAATTAAGATATATATAAAAATAAATCAATATTCAAGAAAATAGTAAAAATATTATAGAAAATTATGATATAATTTAAATAAAATAATTAAAATATAATCAATAATAAAGAGGAGATTATCACTTTTAAAATTACAAAAACAATTATTATTTTATTTAAATTTACTAATGTTTGAATTAGAATCTAATATAATAGATGAAAATACTTTTAAAAATATATTACTAAATAATAAAGGTGAAAAACTTTCAAAAATAGTAGAAAAAAAATTTGGAAAATAAATTCCAAAACCAAATTTAAAATTAAAATACACATATAAATCCCAAACTGTATACATAAATAAATCAATAAACAAAGATATATATATTGGTTCATAACTTATTTACAAAAATTTTATTGGATATGGTATAATATATAAAGAAGATGATTCAAAAATACAAGGAATATTTTTGAATAATAAATTAAATGGTAATGGAAGATTTTTTATGTCAAATGGAGATTATTAAATAGGAAATTTAATAAACGGAGCTGCAAATTGAAAAGGAACTTTTGTTCATTCAAATGGAAATATTTATATTGGAAATTGGATAAATGATAAAAAAGAAGGTGAAGGTGAAGAAATTTATATAGATAAATCACATTTTAAAGGTTTATTTAAAAATAATAATAAAATATTAGGAAAATTAATATGGAATGATGGTTCATTTTATAAAGGAGAAATTAAAAATGATAAATTTAATGGTAAAGGAGAATATTTTTGGAAAGAAGGAAGATATTATAATGGAAATTGGGTTAATGGAGAAATTGAAGGAAAGGGAATTTTTACTTATTTAGATGGTTCATATTATGAAGGAGAATTTCATAATTTATTAAGAAATGGTTTTGGAAAATATGTTTGGGATAAAAATAAAATTTATGAAGGATTTTGGTTTAAAGGAAAACAACATGGAAAAGGTGTTTATATTAAAAATAATAAAGTTATTAAAGGAATTTGGTTTCATGGAAAAATAAAAAATTTTAATACTGCAGATACTTCATTAAATAAAAATAATAAAAGTCAAAATTAATTTATCTAAAATTTACCAGTAGTTATTTGTATTTTATTATTGTATATTTAATATTTAATTATATTTATAAATTTTATTTTTTTTTGGTTTTTAATTTTTTTTTAAATATGGAAAGTTTAGAAGAAAAACAAGAATATTTAAGAAATAAAATTCTTGCTAATAATTATGATGCAGATGAATTTATGACATATTTACAAAATAAAAAAGGTGAAGATGGAACTGATTTAAATCTTTGGTCTTTTTCTGAATTAAAAACAACAGTTGAAGAATTTATTTCAAAATATAAAGCAAATAATAATAAAATAATCAACCAATAAATATTAATGATTATCCAATTGAAAATCTAAATGAATATAATAAAAATTTAAATAATAATAATAATGAAGAAAATAATAATAATAATGAAGTAAATAATAATAATATAAATGATAATAATAAAAAATCAGAAGATGAAATTATTATATGTAAAACAAATGATACAACTAAAATAACAAAAGTAAATCATATAAAAATAAATTTAGGATATCCTTTAGTAGTTGAAGGAGGATGTTTTTCAAGATCATATGTTACTTATTCAATAAATACCATTCCTTTTAATTTTAATGTTAGAAAAAGATATAGTGATTTTGAATGGTTAAGAAATATTTTAGGTATTATATATCTTCATATGGTAATTCCACCTATGCCAAAAAAAATTATGGATATAGATTTAATGAAGAATTCATTAGTAAAAGACTTCGAGCTTTAGAAAAATTTTTAAATGGTATTTCAATTCATCCTTTATTAAGAAGTAATGAAATCTTTTATGATTTTCTTTCAATTAGTAAAGAAGAAGATTTTAATAATAAAAAAAATGAATATAATAAAATTGAATCACCTAAATTTATAAATGATTATAAAACAAAATCAGGTTTTATAAAAGTATCTTTATCAAATGAAAAAGAAGAATATTTTAAAAATATTAAAGAAAATTTTTTGAATTATCCCTTTATCAAATATAACAAAAGCATATAAAAATTTAATAAATACAATGAAAAATGTAACTGATCAAATGAAAAGTATATCTGAAATATGAAAATCATTTGGAAAAATGAGTGAAGAGTATAATGATAATCAAAATACTATTGATTCTTTTTATGAATTAAATAAATTAATGAATGATTGGTCTGTTATTGAAAAAAAATATGCTTCTATTTTAAACATTCAAATTAGAGAACATTTTAGATATATTAAAAATGAATTTAATTAACTTGAACAGTTAGTTTATAAAGTTGAGAAAAATAAAAATACTTTTGTCAAAAATTATGATTACTTAATATATAAAAAAAATTATTTATTTCAAAGACAAAATATTGCTAATTGGGGACTTGAAAATAATTCTATTGATAATGTTGTATTATTAAAAAATAAAGATTTAGCTTTTTCATTAATGTTACCTAATGAAACTAGAAATGTAATTAATGATAAAAATTTATATTGTTTTTATCTAAATAACTTAACTGAAGAATATGAAAGATTAAAAGAATTAAATGGAATAAGAAATAGGAAATTAGTTAAAACTTTTACAAAAGAAATTATAAATGATTTAGCATCATTTCATGTTTATTTAGCAGAATATACATAACTCAATTTAAATTAGATGAAACAAAAAAAATGGAAGAAATGACTGATCAAGATGTTATTGAAGAATATTAAAATAGGAATAAAATAATGAATTAAATTCATTTTTATTTAAACAAAATATTATATAATAATTAATTAATAAGTTATATTTTTTATTATTATTTTTACTTAAAAATAATATTAAATTAATAATATATGGTAGAAAAAGCTCGTGAATCAAGGAAAAAATTAATTAAAGATTATGCGAATAAAATAAAAAATTCAAATAAAGATAATAACTTTCCTATAAGAAAAGCAGCTTCAAATAATATTGAACATGAACCTTTAAAATTTTTTGAACAAATTCATGATGAAGAAAAAAAACAACCTGATATTTAATATAAAATATTAAATCTAAAAGGAGATGAAGATATTGTTGAAGAAGAATTAGATAATAAAGAAGAAACTGATTATGAAAAGAAAAAACCAAAATCTGATAAAATAGTTTTAAATATAAAAGAAAAATCCAACAATGAGTGAAGATAAAAAAAATAGATTAATTCAAAGAATATACTACTGTTGAATTTCAAAAAATGAAATTAGATAATGCTTTATTAAAAAGCTCATCTGAAAAAATAATTGAAATGGCTAAAGAACTTGAAGAAAAATCTGGAATTTCTCAACAGGAAAAAATTGATAATATGACAGAATCAAATAAAAGGTTAGATAAAAAGATTAAAAAGAAAAAATAAAATAAATAAATAAATAAATAAAAGTGATTCAATCATATAATTAAGATTAAAATATATTCAGATAGATTCTTATCAAATTAATATAAGTTTTAAATTTAATAATTTATTAAAAAATTTATATTATTTTTATTTATAATATTAATCATTAATTTAAATTAAATAATAATTTTTAGAATTTTTACTTCTTAATAATAAAGGAATAAAAGATAAATTAAATTTTTTCTATTATTTCATATTGATTTAATTGTATATATCCTATTCCTTTTCCTTTATTCATTGAATAATCATATAAGCTTGTTGTAACAAATCCAATTATTTTTCTAGATGTATTAGAATTTATGTTTGTTGTTAAATCTGTATTTATTATTTGATTTTCAATTTTTTTGAATAAGGTGAATTATAATAATCTAAGAGAGTTAGTAATTCAATAACATCTTCCATCATTTTGACATGTTTTAAATCCATGAGGACATGTTGATTCAAAATTTATATGGTGTGTTAAGGGGACAAAATGGTATTGGATATGATTCCTTATTTAAATTTACACAATTTCCATCTAAACATTTTATTGGTTTATCATTTGGACAACCATTCTTCTCAGGACATATTGAATTATCAAAAAAAATTATTCATTTGACAAAAAAAAGATAATGAAAAAATAATATTTATTTATTTTGTATTAATTTTCTTACTATTCAACATGGTGTACCTAAATATAATGATATGATTTGTCTTCCAAATGAAGATGATATAAATTTATATATTAAATTTATGGAAAATAAAATTAATTTGAATAAAAATTTATTTAGTAATTTAAATTTGAATAATTCAATTATTGATTTAAATAATTTTGAAAATATGAATAAAAAATTTTATATGGAAGAAGAAATTCATAAATAATAAAAAAAAATAAAAATAAAGATTTTAATGCAAATATGAAGAAGGAGAAATTTGTGATGATGAAAAATATTGTAAATCTTTAGAATTATATAATGGATGTCCTAGTAATAAAAGTATAAGATGTGATGATGGTCGTTGTGTTCAAAATGAAAGTGATTGTAATAAAAATCCATCATGTACAAATGATAAACCATATTTATGTAATAATGGTGAATGTAATGATAATTGTGATAATATAGAATATAGTGAATGTAAAGAATATGAAATACATTTCCAAATGGAAAATGTGTTTCTAAGGATAAATTATTTACTGATTGTTTAAATGAGATAAATTGTCCAATAATAAAACCATATCGTTGTTCAAATGGCGAGTGTGTAGAAAGTAAAAATGAATGTGAAATAAATAAATATTGTCAAAATGATAAAGGTTATATATGTTCAGATGGATCATGTATAAATCCTAAAAATGAAAATTGTAAAATTTTAACATTATCAAACTTTAAAATTTCAATGTCCAAAAAGTGGTAAAATAAATCTGATTGTTTAATGTATAAAAATTATTATCCATGTTCATCTCCAATAAAATGAGATGATATTGGGTATGTTACAAGTATAAAATCATGTCAAAAATTATCCCCAATGATAAAATGTTCTCTAAATGAATTTTATTGTACTGCTCAAAGTAAATGTGTCTCATCTCAAAATTTATGTATTGGAAATATTCGTGCATCAAATATCATAATTTCTCGAAGACTTCATCAAGAATCATCCTTTTCTCAAAATTCAGAAAATTAAGAAAATTCAGAAAATGGAGAAAAAGGATGTTCAAAAAATAAAATTTCCTGATATGAGGGAACATGTATGGATACATATGAAAAATGTCCAATATTACCATAATGTTCAATAGGATATTTCCAATGTCCAAATGTTGGTTGTAATAAAAATATATCAAACTGTGAAAATGAGAATGAAATAATATGTAATAAAAATTTAAAAAAATGTATAGATGGAATATGTAGAAGTGATTGTAATAAAATAAAATACAATGGATGTAAAATAAACGAATTTTTATGTTCAAATGGCTTATGTGTAAAAGATGAATTAGAATGTATCGGAATATCAATGTGTGAAGATTACAATGAACCATATCGATGTATGAATGGAAAATGTGTAAGTGATTTAAATAAATGTCCATTTATAAAAAGATTAAGTTTTATTTATGATATTGAATACACTTTCTCAATTTATGATTCAATTAATTTTGATTTTGCATTTGATGATAATGGAAATACAAGAAGTTTATTTATTCCTGGAAATGCTTTTAATATGAAAAATAAAAGTAATTTATATGGTAAAATTAAAGTAAATGAAATTTCTGGTAATTTAATAAATAATATTAGTTTATATCCAAATAACTCTACTTTTATTTTTAATATTTCTTCAAATATTATTGGATCTGATGGTGTTTTAACTTATGAAAATTCTGTTCTTTCTCCTGTTTTTAATATTTCTTCAAATGATATTTCTGATGATTTTATCTTTCCTGGATTAATTACTATTGAACATAATATTTATTCTAATAATGATTTAAATAATTTAAATTATGATTTTTATTGTTTAGCAAAATTAAATGGTGATTTTGAAAATGGAAAATGGAATTGTATAGAAAGAAAAAAAAATGAAGATCACAATTCTTTTTTATTTAATTCTACTGGAATTTATACTATAATAATATATCCTTATAAGAATAAAATTGATAATGAAAAAATTGGAAATACAAATTTTTTTGTTCATAATTTAAAAACAATAACAATAGTACTTTTAATCATTTTTTTAATTGCAATAACATTTTATATTTTTTCTCATATAATAAGATATAGAGAAAAATATCATGAAAGTTTATAAAAAATGGAATATTTAAAACAACAAAAAAAAGAATATGAATCAATGAGTACTGATATATTTAGTCAAACTTTAGGAGATAATATTTTAGGTTTAATTTTTTCTAAAAATCCTTCTTTTATGTTAAATGTTCAAAATGATAATAATAAAACTTTAGAAGATGAAGTTGAAGAACTTATGAAACAATGTAATAATGTTGAAAATCAAAATATTGGATTACAAAAAAGTATCGATGAAATTATGTAAAAATATAATAAATTATCATCGGATGATGAGTTTTAATGCTTTTTTGTTTTTTGAAGTTTTTTATTGTTTAGTTTATTTGTTAAGTTAAATTTTTTTATTTTATATTCTTAAAAGTATATTTTTAGATAATTAAATTAAATTTCTTTTAAATTATATAAATCATTTTTTTAATAAGTAAATTAAAATAAAAATTTAAATTAATTATGAAAGGTAAGAAAAAAATCAAATAAAAAAAATGAAATAATAGTTATTTCTTTTTATAAGCAAATTAATTTATTTTATTTTTTTATTGAAAAAATTTATAAAATTTTTAATTTTAAATATATCTATTTATCAAATAATTATTTACTATTTGATAATATTGTCAATTGTGGTTTGTTTAACTTTTATTTGGGCATCATTATTTGAAATATAAGTTAAAAGAGTTGAACATATTTCTGTTAAATTTTTTTGTACTTTTTCTTTTTTTTCCTCTAATTTTTTAATTTCTTTTTGATGTGGATTATTTTCATTATATTCATTTTGATTTTGATTAATTTCTGTTATTTTTGATTCTTATTTATATATATCATCTACTATTGAGTGAATTAATGTTTCTTCATTTTGAAGGATAATTATTCATATTTAATGAATACATTTTATTTCTTATATTTTTATCAAAAAATTTAATTTTTTTCTAGTTTTTTATTTTATTCAATAATAAATAATTAACTTAATTTAAAATATATGGTAGTAAAAATAATCCAAAAAGGATTATCTTTAATCCCTTTAATATAAATAATACTATTTACATTATATATATAATTCACTAATTTAAAAATTATTAAATACAAATTCTTATGAAAAGAAACAAAAATTAAATACATTAGAATCAAAACAAGTTGATATATCAAATTTAAAATATCATATAAAATATTGCACTTCTCTTATAGATTTATGAAAAGAAGAAATTGAAAGAAGAGAAAAGTATCATATGGAAAAATTAACATTTGAAAAAATTTCAAATCAAAATTTTTT
>JAJJLU010004420.1:0-13197 GCA_023807065.1 Isotricha intestinalis | reverse complement strand
ATAATTTAAATTCATATTTATTTAAAAAAAGATTTTATAATGAATAATTTAAGAGATTAATTATTAAATTATTTTAATTATATGGTGATTATTTATTAATGGTTTTATGAATTAATATTAGTTTATAATCCTAAATTTTCAAATATTTGAAATAAATATTTTGCATTTTTCAAATTTTTGAAATTTATTTGAAATATTGCAATTTTTAATTTGAAAACTATTTGAAATAATTTGAAATTTATTTGAAAGATGTTTGAAATACATTTGAAATATAAAATTCATTTGAAGTTTTTATGCGTCACCGAAGACAATATAAATAAACAAAATATATTTAAAAAAATAAAAATATGAAAGCTAAGAAAAAGATTATTATCTTAAGATTATAATAAATTATACCTATTTTTTCATTTATTTTAAATTATATTTCTTTTTTTCTCAATCATTTTATTCATATTATAATGAAATTTTTTAATATTAAAATTAATATTTATCTTTTGTCATTTACTAATTATTTGAAAATATAATTATTTTAAGTTTTAAATTAATTTACTACAATTTTCAAACTAAATGAAAATTTAATTACTTTCTAACATTATAGAATAATTAAATGAAATTCAAAAAAAATTTAAATGAAATCTTTAGAATGAAATTTATTTATTAGAATTAAGTTATGCATAAACTTAATAAATAAGTAATAAAAGTTTTTCCCAAAATATTTAATAATAATGTCAAATTTAAATTCAAATTCAAAATATGAAAATTCTTTAAGTATAATAATAATAGGAGACTCAACAGTAGGAAAAACAACATTAATGAAAAGATATATAAATGGAATATTTACAGAAAATATTTTACCTTCATTAGGAATTGAATTATTTAGAAAAATAATAGAAATTGAAGGAAAAAAATATTTAATTAAAATATGGGACACATGTGGTCAAGAAAGATTTAGAGCTTTAACTCATAATTATTATAGAAATGCAGACGGTATAATGTTATTATTTGATAGTAATAATTTAGACAGTTTTAAACATTTAAATTTATGGTTAAATTCTCTTCAGGAACAATCAGTTGAAAATTTTCCTTTAATTATTATTGGAACTAAATCCGATTTACCTATTAAAGTCACAGATAATGATATTAATAATTTTTGCAATAAATTCAATGTTAAATGGTTTCGAACTTCGGCTAAAACTGGAGAAAATATTGATTTTTGTTTTAACTTTTTAGCAAAAGAAATTGTTAATATTAAAGATAATAATGGGAAAAAAATTAAAATTAATAAACAAGATGATTTAAGTGAACATTCTTGTTGTTAATTTATTTTTAAACAATAATTTTTAATTTAATTATTTTTGAGAAATAAAAGAGCTTTTTATTTCATTTTTTTTTCTTTTAAAACACAATTTATCAATAAAATCATTTATTTTTATTCTTATTTTCATACTGAATTTATCATAAATTGTTTTAACTGTTATTCTTCTTTTTTTTCTTCTTAAAATTTGAAATTAATAATTCACATTTTACTATTTAATAGAGATAATCAAACACTCTAAACGTCTCATACGATTAATATTCGATAAAAATCATATGTTTTTATTATATTCAATAAAAATTATTATTAAATAAAACTATTACAATTTAAAAAAATAAAAATATGAATGAACATAAAATAGAAAATAATATAACTCAAATGAATAATCACAAAAAATTTTACTCAAATGCATTATTTATTCCTCTTCATACAAATGATGCGATAAATTCTTTAGATATATTTGATGATTTAATCATATTTGGGACATTAATGGGAAATTTAATTTTAGGAAGAGTGAATATAAATAAAACAAATCAAGAGAAAAATAAAAGTTTAAACAATACAGATAATACAGTGAATCAAAATATTAATATTCATGAAGAATCAAAGGAAATTCCATTTCCACAATCTACAACTTTAATTTCTTTAGCTCCTGAAAATATATCTTGTGTTTGTTTTGAAAATTTTGATGTAATTAATGTTTCAATTGGAGACTTTGAATTAGTAAAATTCGAAGGAATAAAAGAATTAAATTTAAATGACCAAAATTCAAGTTATAATTTTGTTAAGATAAAAAATTATCCAAATGAAAATGAACATATTCAATTTTGTGAAAGTAGTTTTTGTTTTATGACAAATACACGTTATTTACTTTTAAGAACAGAATTTGCAGAAAATGAACCAATTGAAAATAAAGATATTAAATATTTCAATAAAGATTTAAAAAATTTTAATATTATTGATGGAAAAATTGAAATGACTAATTATAATGTTCCTTTTGATTTCGATGGAGATAGATATTTATTTTTAGATTATAAATCTAAAGATAAAAGAAGAATTTGTATTTATTTCACTTTAACAAAACTTCCTTCAATTGAACATTTCATTGAAAAAGATTTTGGACATATTTCTCATATGAAATTAATTCCTGACAATAAAATTTTTTTATGCAGAAATTTTAATCAATGTGAAATAAGAGAATTTACTAAAAATTCATTTAATGTCATTGAAGAATTTACTCATATTGGAAGTGAGGTTATTGCAAGTGATATTTATATTAATGGTATGAAAATTTATTATGAAGAAAGTTCTTATGAAAATTTTAATAATGAAATAAAAGAAAATAAAGAAGTTGAAATTAATGAAAGTAATTCAAATAAAAATGAAAGTAATGGAGTTATGTATCTTAAATTAAATAATAATATTAATAATAATAATGATAAATATAGTATGACTAGTAAAAATTATTTATATGGTGATAGTACTATTAGAAAATTAAATAATCCTAAAAAAAATGAAAATAAAAATGAAGAAGATATTATTTTCATTGGTACTTTAGATTATGATGGAAATTTTAATGTTTATCATAATAAAAAAGAAAGTACGTTATTTAATTTATATAAAATTGATAATATTGATTCTGAATATAAGGAGAAAACTTTTTTTTCTACTGGATTTCCTTATTATATTTCATTTAATAATTTATATTATGCAATTACTACTGATCATGGAGTTTTTGTTATTAAAAGAATAGAAAAATAAAAAGATTATAAAATATTTATATTATTGTTATAATATTAAAAAGATATTTACATATATTTTTTGTATTTATCAATTTTATTATTTAAGTGAATTATAATAGGATCATTTTCATTATAATTTGCATTTTTTATTAACATTTCTTTTTCGTTTATTAAATTTTCTAAGGATTTATTTGTTTTTATTCTATTATTTTTTTTTAAATTTTTTATATAAAATTCACTTTGGGAAAAACTTTTAAGATTCTTCTTTTGAGTTTTTTCTTTTTCATTTTCATTTGTTTTTAATTCTTTTTGATTTGAATTTATTGTATATGAGATAAGGGAATTTAATTGTTTATTATATGATTCTAATTCATAAATTTTTTGTAAATATTTTTCTTCTTTTTGTTTAAAATTATATAAATCATTTGAAATAAGTAATTTTTCTAATTCATTTATTTTTTCTTTTTGTTCAGAAATTACTTTTTTTAAAAGAAAATTTTCTTTTTTAAGTTCTTCATAATTTATCAATTCATTATGATTTAAAAAAGAATTATTATCATAGTTTTCATAATCATTAATATCATAATCTTTTTTCTCAAAAATATTATAATCATAATTATTATCATAAATATCATCATATTTATTATTCAAGAAAATATTATTGGCTTTTTTGTTTGGGAGATAATTATTCTTATTATAATTTTTATCATTATCTTCTTCTTTTAATTTTTTAATTTCTTTTTCTAAATCCTTAATTATTTTTAAATATTTTTCTTCATTAAATCTTTTTCTTTCAGGAGTTGTTCTTTCAATTTCTCCTTTTCTTTCAACTCTTTTTTGTAATAATGTTACATGTGAATTTTTCTTTTTTACGTTTTGTCTTTGAACAAAACTTCTTCCAAAAAAATTATCTAAATTATCATTTGTGTTTTCTATACACAAAGATTTATTTTCATTTCTTTTTTTTTTATTGTAATTATATATATTATTATCAATGGCTGAAAAATTTCTTTTCATTTTTTTCAATTAAAAAACAAATTTAAAATAAAAAAGAAATATATATTAAACAATTATTAAATTAGAAATTCATGATTTAAAGCAATAAATAATATAATTTTTACAAATTATAAATGAAAATAAATTAAGTAAAATATAATATGTTCCAAATTAAATTATAGAAAAAAATTTTTTCATAGCAAATTTAATTTTTTATGATTCAAATAAATATTTCATAAAATATATATTTAAAAAGCAAAGAATTAAATTAATTCAAATAGGAGTTAAATTTGTCAAAAAGAAGAAATAAATAAATTAAATTATCAAATATAAAAGAGATTAAAAAAATAATTCAGAAAAATATTTTTATATAATCATAAATTTAAAAAAACAATATGAAATAGAAAACATTCTATAGTAAAATTACTAAGTGAAAAGCTTCAAAAATTTTTCTTTAAAATTATTTTATAATAAACTTAGTAATTGATAAATTGAAAATTTAAACTAAAAAATGATGATTTATTAATTGCAAGTATTAACAATAAAAGAAAGCAAAGAATAACACTAAAACAAAAAATATGTAAAAAATATGAATTCAAGAAATGTTGAACTATCACAAAAAATCTTGTTCATTCTTTTCTAAAAGGAAATAAAGAAATTCAAAATGTGAGATAATCCTTTATTTACAATTAAATGGTAAAATGATATTTTTAAACTTTTAAAAAAGAAGATAATTATATTCAAGGAATTAATAGATCGACAAAACTTGTATTAAATGGTTGAAAAGATAAAAAAATATTATGAAAGATCAATAATAAAAAGAATTAGAAAAAAATATTTTTAAAAATATAATAAGAAAATAATTAAGTCAATGAAAGTTGCTAAATAGAGAAGAAAAATTCTCTTTTTCAATATTAATAGAATTTTAATATAATAATTTAACATTTAAAAGATTTTAAATAATGATAATATATTAGAAACAAAAAATAATTGAAGAAATACAAATAAGGAAAATAATATACTCAAAATATGTTGTTAATATAGAATAAATTAATAAATTTAATTCTTACTTTTAATAACTTTTATCATTAAAATATTTTTTATTTTTTCTCTTTTTTATTTTATTTCATTATTTTTTTCATCATACATTTTTTATTCATTTTTTATTATTTAAAATATAATTATTTTTCTAAATTTAAATTAAAATTTTTTTTTAAATTATATTATATTATTTTTGATATTAACAGAATAATAAGATTATTTCATAAATTTATTTAATAACATTTTAAATCAAAACAAATAAAAATTAATAAAATATAAATCATAAAAGCGAAAAAATAAATCAAATTAAAATATAAAAAAATATATATAAACTCATTAATCTCATTTATTATTTTTATTTAAATTTCCACAAATTTCTTCCATTTTTTTTCTTCCTTTTTGAATTAAATCAACTAAAGAAAAATGAATATTTTCAGGTCCTTCTAATTCATCTTCTTTTTTTTCAATTTTTGTATTTAAAGTATTAGGTTTTGTAACTTCACTTAATGAAGTATAATTTACTTTTGAATTTGTATTTCTTGAAGTATACATTTTATTATTATTATCATTTGAATTAAATAAAATATTATATTTTTTTTCTAAAGCACTTATTTCTGATAAATTTGAATCATTTTTTTTCAAAGAATTATTCTTATTTATTTGAAGTATTTTTTTATTTGAATTTAAATTTCTACTTGTATTTGAAAAATAAGATGGTGATGTTGGAGTTTTTTTTTTATTTATTTTTATTTGGTTATTATCTGACTTAAATATTTTTTTTACAATAATATTATCTTTTTTGGTTTTTGTTTTATTTGCATATGTACAATTTAAAATTTTTGATGAGTAATTAGATGTATTTTCAATATCTTTCATACTTAAATTTCTATTTCTTGTTGTTTTTAATCTATTTATATTATTAGTACTATAATTGTTATTTTTATTTTCAATTTTTTTTTTAGATAATGGGTTATAATGTTGATTTATTATATTATTTCCAGGGTCATTTTTTTTATTATATGTTGAATTATTAGAATTTATTTCAACCACTATTTTTTTATTTTTATAATAATTTTTTCTTAAAGGAACATTTTGTTTTCTTTTTAACATTTCTTTACTTTTTTGTTGAAAATAATGTTCCATAATTTTACTGAAAGCTGAAAAATTATTATTATTTAATTTATTATCACTTTCAAAATTTGATAAATTAAAAGAAGTTTGGCTATTCCCTAATTTTGACTGATATTTTGAAGTTAAAGAATTATTTTTTCTTAATTTATTTTCTATATTTCTTGATTTTGATTTATATAAGGATAGTTTATTCATATATTTGTCATAAATAGAATAATTATTTGATGATGTACTTGAAGATTTTATTAAACGATTTCGACTTCTGTGTTTTGGTTCATCAATTACATTATTTTGTTTTATATTTGATGATGTAAAGTTCATTATTTTTTTTTATTTATATTTTTATAAAATATTATTAAAATTATTTTTATTAATTTAAAAATTTTATAAATTAAGAAAAATTTATTTTCAAAAATATAATTGTTTTTTATTTATTTTTATTTAAAAATCCCAATCTTCATCTTTTCTAACAGAATTTTTCCCGAAGAAATTATTTGTACTATTTCCATATTCATCAAAATTAAAATTGTTTTGATTAAAATTATTATCACCAAAAGGATTTTGTATTTGATTTTGATTATTTTCAGCTTTAATAACAGATTTTAAAGTAGGTATTTCATTTTTAATTGGAGAAAGAACATCCATTGAAGGATCATTTGGAGGTTTCATTTCACCATGATGACCTTTATTATCATCAAATTCAAAATTAAAAGTTTCTTTGTTTATATTTGCATCTCCTCCTACTTCATATGGATTTTCTACTTCTATATTATTATTATCATTTCCACCAAAATTAAAATTCATTCCCATGTTGTTGTTATTATCTGAAAATTGGAAATCAACATTTTGATTAAATTGATTATTGTTATTGATTTTATTAAAATCCATATTATTATTATTATTATTAAATTTCATTTCGTTATTATTCATATTATTAAAAGCAAAATTATTATTATTATTAAAATCCATATTATTATTCTTATTCATATTGTTGAAATCCATATTATTATTATTGTTCATTAAGTTGTTATTGTTATTTGATTCAATTTGATTGTTATATTGCTCATTATTATTTGATTCAAATTTATTATTGTTTAAATCCATATTATATGGATTAACTATTTTATCATCTTGTGTATCTTTATTTTCAAAATTATCATTACTATAAGGAGCATTATTATTATTCATATTTTCATAATTCATATTATTATTATATTGGTTAAGATTCATATTAATATTATTTTGTTCCTTATAATTATTTTCATCTCCTTTTTCCATTTCTCCTTCAAATCCTCTTTCGTTGAAGTTATTTTCATTATTTAATTTTGTATTATTTATTTTAATGTCACCTAAATTTTCATTAAGCTTTTTTTGTTGTAATTCTTTTTGTCTCATAATCTCTTCATTTTTTTTTAATTTCTCTTCATTTTCTAATCTTAATTTTTGTAATTTCTCTTTTTCTTTCATATAATCAATTTGAATTATATTTTTTTCTTTTTCAACTTCTAAATATTCTCCTTTTGCTTTAGTTAATTCTTCTTGAATATTTGCTAATTCTTCATGTTTATTATTAAGTAATATAACAGCTTTCATTAAATTATTTCTTTCATTGTTTATTTTATTTTTAACTTCATATATTTGATGTCTCATATTTTGATTTTTTTCAGTGGTTTCATCTAAATTTTTTAAAATTTTTTCAATTTCTAATATAAAACCATTAATAATTAACATATCTTCCTCACTTTTTTTTGTATTTGCTAAATCATTTTGTGTTATTTCAATTTGATTTGTTTTTATATTAGTATTCATCATATTACCTATATTATTTCCCATATTATTATTCATCATATTATTATTGTTCATTAAATTCATATTATTTAAATTTGTAGCTTGAGTACTAGTTGTAGAAGAAATAGTCATTTGAGAATTTTGATTTGGTATATTTTGATATCTTAAATTATTATTCATTTGATTATTTAAAATAGGGCTATTATTAGTATTACTTTGGTTATTAATCTGATTATTATTACCTAAATTTAAATTAATTCCTAAATCTAATTCATTATTACTTTTTGATTTAACATCTTCTCCTCTTAAATATTTACTTAAACACTCAGGTAACTTTAAAGGTAATTCATTGTTTGAACTTTTAAAAACTAAATGAGTACAAACTTGAAATTCTTTTAAATTTAAATAATTATTATCATTAAAAGGTTGACATAAATTAATGATTTTTTTAATATTATCTTTACTTATATTAGTACTTTTCCACATTTGAAAACATTTCATTAAACTTATTTTATTAGAACCTTCTTTATTAAGATTAAAAAATCTAAAATATTTACTTTTATCATTATCATTTAATTCAAATAAAGATTCATCTTCAATATTATTTTTTTTCTTTAAATCAAATTTAGGAAGGGGAGGTAAAGGATTATTATTTCTAATTGATTCACTATTAACAGGAAAATTATTTTGTGCTAGAGCAACTAATCTTAAAGCAATATAAAATTCATCTCTTTCTAAAAAATTAAAATCAGTTTGAGCAGAAATAATCCAAATTTGTCTTAATATTTCTTTTGGTAAATTAGATTTTTTTAAAAAATCTGCTGCATCTTTTGCAGGTAATTTACCTTTATTTTCTTTATCTGCCATTTGAAATAATGAAGAAAAAGTTCCTCTTTCTTCATTAGTCATTTTTAAAAATAATCTTTGTTTTTGATTGACTGGTTTATTTTGATTATTTTGTATATTTTGATTATTTAAATTTTGATTATTTTGAATAGACATTTTTGATATTTGGGATGACATACTTTGAATCATACTTGGCATTTGACTTTGATTCATTTGTGATTGAAAAACATTGGATGGTCTTATATTCATATTATTTTGATTATTTTGTGGATTATTTATATTTTGCATATTTTGAGGTAACATATTAGTATTCATTTGTTGACTATTTAATGAATTTACATTTTGAGGCATCATATTCATATTAATGTTATTTTGTTGATTATTTATATTCTTCATCATCATATTTGGATTAATATTATTTTGTTTATTAACATTAAAATTCATATTATTTTGATTCATATTATTATTCATATTATTCACATTCATAGTATTTTGATTCACATTTCTGTTCATCATATTTTGATTCATATTTTGATTCATATAATTCATTCCCATTCCAAAATTTACTCCTGACATTTTTTAATATAAATATTGAAAAAAAGAAATTAGTAAATATTTATATTTTTTGAAAAAATAATATATAAATTTTGAAGAATTTTTTTTAATTCATTCAATAAATAACAAATAAATTTGTATAATTGTTTATTGAAATAATATTTTTGACTCAAATAAATCTGAGGGGAAATTAATAGGTTAAAAAACAGGATTAAGAAAGAGTTAAATATTGAAAAGATTTCATGAATAATATAATAATAAGTTTATTGATGAATATATGGATTGAATTTGGAATTAAGGAGGAGTTTGATCATATAAGTTTTTATATTTATTATAGTCCATAGGCTTTTTCTATTATTTTTTAGATAGTATATTATATTCTATATTATAGATTTAGAAGAAAGAAAATTATTTTTTTTTCAGATAATTTTTTAGTTTATATTTTTACAATAGGAAAGTGATATAATTATTTATAATTTTCAGACTATTGAGAATATATTATTTTTAAAGAAAGTAATTTATAGTTTAAATTTAAGAGGGTAGGGGGTCATTAAATGTTAAAGAAATTATATCAGTATTTTGAAATAAGAGAGTGTATTTTATAATCAATCGATATATAGTTGATATTAAATTATTTGAAAAAAGTAGGGAGTAATAATTAATTTTAAATTGATAATTGATAATTGATTAATAAAAAAAATCTCTAAAATAAAACCAAACAAGTGAGTAAAAATAAAAATAAAATAGAATGGAAAAAATAAAATAAATACAGAAAATAAATATAAAATATTATGGAATAGTGAGATAAAACAACAATAATTTAGATGGTTTAAAATTTTTGATATTTTTTAGATATAATTTATATAAATTAGAAAGAAAAAAAATTAATAAATTATAGACGTTAATATAATTAAACATATAAAATTTATTGATTTGAGTTATGAAATCTTAATATAATTCAATACTTCACATTTTCATAAAAAATAAAATAAAAATTTTATCTTAAAAATAAAAAAAAAGTTTTTGAAAAGAATTGACACATTGAATACCTATTATATTTAAAAATAACAAATATAGAAAATATTCTAATCTACAAACAATTTAAAATTTATAAAAATAAAATTGAAATAATCAACTCAATAAAAAATCCCTTTAAATAACTTCCTTTACTATCACTATCATTACTAATAGTACCAACATTTAAACTATAATCACCTTTTTCAATATTACTTCCACTAGAATCAGCATTAGTTAATGTAGTAACATAAGAATCTCCTGTGAGAGTTAATTTAGAAGAAGCATCAATAGTAATAGATACAGTTCCACTAGATTTAGCAGCATTAATTTTTCCAGTAAAACTAGAAGAACTACTTAAAGTTAAACTCAAACTTGAATAATCATCAACAACAATATCACCTTCAATAGTTTGTCCAGTTACTGTCATTGTTATTACTCCTCCATTGCTTCCTGAAGTACCCCATTGATCTGTTCCTTCTATATCTATGAATATTCCTGATCCATATTTAAATATCACATTCGATAAAGTTATTGTTGCTTCTGTATTTGTAACAAAGAACATTGGAGCTGAGGAATATACTGATGAAGAGGAGATGATCTCCATTGTAGAATCAGATGCTGTGAAAGATCCCTTACCACTATCAGCATCACCACTTTCTGATTGATATATCATTATACCTGCTTTATCTACATTATTTCTATTTCCTACTCCTGTACATTGTAATGTTGAGGATTTTACTGTTGCAGAATTTTTACCTTCAACAACTACCATTTGGGCTCCTTGTGCATTTCCTGTAGATTCTTCTATTGTTATATCTCCTGTTGAATATATCACTGGTGAACCTGCACCTGATGTTGATAATGTACATTTAGTACAAGAAACTGTACCTTCTCCTCTATCAGTAGCAAGTGAAGCACATGATCCACCTGTGGTAGAAATTGTGACATTTGTTCCTGTAATTTTACCACCATAAGTAGCATGGAAACCTCTGGCACTTGATGTTGCAGTAGAAGAAACATTTGAATTAGTAACCGTTATTTCACCATCATTAGTGACAAAAATTGCATTTCCTCCTTTTGCAGTTGTTGTCACTGTAGTACCAGTTATTTCTGCTTTGGCACCATTGACTAAAATTGCAGCATTAAGACCATAAAATTCACATGGTTCGACACTAGAACCAGAATAATCACCTGATTTTGTTATTGAAATAGAATTAACTCTTGCAGTTACACTTGAATTATCTCCAACATATAAGGCACTTTCATTTGAGTTTGTTGAGGAAAGATCTGATGAAATTGTGCCTGTCGAAGTTACTTTCTCTGATGCTTGATAGTTAGAATAGTCTTGTGTATTCGTGCTACTTGATCCTCCTCCTGATGGAGGAGATCCTCCTGGTTGGAGAAAACGGAGGAATGAATTTGAAGTTGATGATTGGAAGCTTATTTGAAATATGAAAACTATAAGACATAAGATTTTTTTCATTTTATATTTTTTTATTTTGATCTTATTTATATCGTCTTTAATTCAAAATTATGACTTAATTTGGAAGTAAATATATTTTTTTTTGATGTTTTTTATTGTTTTTATATTTATTGTTTTTTTTTAAGATTATATTATGCTTTTTATTTTTGAAGTTTATATTTGTTTTTATTTTGATGGATTTTGGAATTCAAAAATATTTTTTTTAATTATAAAGTTTTTTTGTTTTTTTGGTTTTTTAATATTTAGAGTTCATTAAAAAGTTTTAAAATATAAATTCTATTTATACATTATTTTTCAATATATTTAATTTTTGTTAAACAAAAAATATCCAATTTATTTCATTGAAAATTCTTGTCATTAGTCTTTAACAAAATTTATCAAAAGGTAAAGTTTTAATCCTTAAAAAATAAAAAAAATTGAAAGATAATAAAAATAAAGTATTTATTTCACTTTTTTTGATGAATAATGTTTGAAATCAAAAATTTGTTTAAAATTGTAAAACTTTTTTCAAAAATATTTTATATGAATATTTTCAAAATAAAAATATTATTCTTGAATTTATATAATAGAATTAAAAAGACTATCATTTTTTCTTCTTTTTCAATTAATGTTTTTTTAATTATTTTTCTGAAATTTTTATTTAATCTTTTTCTATTTATTCAATTTAAATTTATAATCAATCATTTTATTAAAAATAATAATAATATATAATGGAAATTTAAAATAATTTAGGATTATATATCTTTCAAAGATTTTTTAATTTATTATTGTCTTTTTTAAAAGTTATTTATGATAAAATGATGAAACAAAAAAAATTTTTTAATTTATCAAAAATTAGAAAAAAAAAACCTTTTGAAACAATAAAAATTAATTATAAATCATTCCAATTCATAATTTTTAAATAATTAATTTTATTTTTTATATTAATTTAAAATGTATATTCTTATTTTTTTTGATATTTAAAAATTGTAAAAATGGGAGACAACTACATGAGTAATATGTCAACAGATTTAGATTTAAAAGATGAAGCAATTTATACAAAAATAGCAACTTTAGAACAAGAAAATGAAGCATTGAATTTAACAATGAAAGAAAAAGAAAAAAATTTCAATGATCTTCAAAGAAAATATAATGATTTAATAATAGAATATAACCAAATAAATGAATCATATAAAAGTCAAGAAGAATTATTAAATTTTTATAAAGAACATAATTCATCATCAAATATATCAGAAGAATTAGAAAAAAAAGTTAAAGAATTAGAAATAGAAAATTTAAATAAT
>JAJJLU010004419.1:0-13197 GCA_023807065.1 Isotricha intestinalis | reverse complement strand
TTTTTAATAATTATATTTATTCTCCTAATCCTTTAAATATTATAAAAGGAATTTATTCATTTTTTGAGGATTATAATGTAGAAAAGAAAGAAATTGAGGAAGATTTAGAAGAAGATGATATAAATATAAATATAAAGGAAGATATAATACAATTATTAAATGAATCAATTAATTATCTAACTTTTAAAGATTTAAATTCTGAATTTGAAAAAATAAAAATTTCTGTTGAATCATTTGATTTTTATTATAAAGAAATTGATATATTAGAAATTGAGGATATTAATTCTTATTCATTATATAATAAAAATATTTTAAAAGGTCAAAAAATTTTAACTGTTATGCTTTGGACATGTGATATGAGTGAAAGTGAATCAAAATATGTGAAAGAAGACTTTATTTTAAATCCAAATAAGGAACAAAAGAATAAATTTTATAAAAATGATAATTTGTGTATTAAAACAGCAGCAGATTATTATGGAGTAGAAATAAAAATAGTAATTAATTATGAAGATTCAATTACTGAATTAACAAAACAAACAAAAAAAGGATTTTGTGATTATTATGCAGTTTGGGTATTTTGTGGTCCTCCATATCCAGTATTACCTAAACAAAATAAAGAAAATAAAAATAAAGATAATCCTTATTTAATTAGTCAATTTATAGATGTTTTAATTAAATATTGGGAAAATGAAGGAAGTATTTTTTTCTTAGCAGAAGGAAGTAAATTACATTATCAATTAGATTTATTTTTAAAAAAAGCTAAATTTCCAAACTATGGAAAAGTTAAATTTAAAATTAAAGAGAGCATGAAGGAAGAGGTTATTTAAAAGGTGTTTATGATCAAGATTTTAAATTAAATAATAAAGGAATATTTAATAAAAGTATTCAAAGAAATGAAATTTATGAAAGAGCTTCATTTGGTCATTTAATATATGAATTATTTGAAGGAGAAACTATATGTTATGTAGAAAATAATGAAAATATTAAACCATTTATTCCATTTGCTATAGATAATTTAGGAGGAATAACTTCTTTATTTTATTGTGCAGATAAAAAAGGACATGGTGATATTATAATTGATTGTGGATTTACAAAATGTTTTATGAATATGAATTATAAAGGAACTTATAAATATTTTGAAAATATAATTGGATGGATGGGAAAACCTGAAATTCATTTTGGAAATATTACTGAATGGAGACCTAAATCAATAGAATATGAAATAAATAAAAATGATAAATGGAATGAATTTGAAGAATTTATTGAACCAAAAAAAATGAAAATATTATTGCAATTGATAATTCATCTTCTGTCTTTGATAATGAATTATATTTTTCAGAATTAAAAAAAATTTTGAAAATTTATTTTAAAGAAGGAGATAAATTATATGTCTGGGATTTTCATTTTAAAAAAATAGATAAATCACAAATTAATTTTGAAGAAATGAAAATTAATGTAGATACAGGTGGTGGAACATATTCTGAAGAAATAGCAAAAATAGCAATTGATGCAGGAGAAAACCATAGAGACCATTTACTTATTGTAACAGATGGTGAAGTTAAGAATAATAGTATAGATGAAAGTTCAAAAATTTTCAAAGAGAATAATATAAATTTTAAATTTGTTACTACATTCATTATTGGAGAAAATGGAAATTTATCAGTTGGTGCACTTTATTGTAGAAATAGTCCAAATATAACATATCTTATTGAAAAAAAAAATTCAAAAAAAATATTAACAAGTCTTCTTCCTGAAGATATTAAAATCTTATCAAAAATCCATAATCAAGATTTTAATTATGAATATTTTAAAAATAATTATGAAAGCATTGATAGAGCAATTCAAGCTAAAATGATTGGAGCAGATATAGATTATGAATTAATAAATGATTTAAATTTGTTAAAACAAAAAATTGAAAAATCTATTTTATTAATAAAATTAAATGATTTTAATGAAAAATGGAATAAATTAAAGAATATGGCAAAAGGAAATTTAAAAAAGGTATTTACTCTTAATTCAATATCTGCTGCAAAAAAAAAGAGTTGATGAAAATAAAATATTATTTCAAAATTCTCATTTAATTGATATTCCTTTATTAAAGAATCCAACTGAAAATAATGGAAAATCAAATATAGATAATAATAATAATTCAAAAGAAAAAAATTAAAGTTTTTATATTTATAAATAAAAATTAAACTCTTTATTAATATAATTTTCTTTCATATTAAAAAAACTTTTGGAACTCAAAAAAATGTACTTAAAAAAATTTTAATACGTATTCAACTAAAAATTATTTTAATCATTAAAATTCCAATTTTTTATGGGAAAAAGATTAAAACTCAATTTAAAAAATTGTCAATTAAAAAATTTATAAATAATGAATAATTTATATAATAATAAATTTTAATTATCAATAAATAATATTTAATAAAATAAAAATAAATATTCATTTAACTTTGAAATTTTTTTTGAAAAAATTTAATTTAAAATTATTTAATTGAACTTTTTTACTTCTTTTTTATTTTATTTACTTTTTTTGATTTCAATTAATCATATATCATAATTTCTTATATTAATTGAATTTATTATATTAAATATTCCAATATCATATGTGATACAAAATTGATTTAATAATTAATGTAAATTAAAAATAATATTTATATATTCTCAATATTAATATACATTAAATATTGACTTGAATCTAAACTCAATAATCCATCATTTGAAAATTAAATACAATATCACATATTTATTAATTTTTAATATTATAAAGTAAGATCAATGTTTTAATTTTGGCGTATAGTATTATATATTAATTATTTTAATATAATTATTAATGCTCATTCTTAAATAAATCTGTCATCGTATACCTTAAATTAGCTTTTTTAAATGGGTGACCTGATTATTCAAATACCGTTAAAAAAGGAATAAACCTCCTATATCATCATCCCATAAAACATTTATAAGATATTTTTTCTCTGAAATAATAACTATTCTCCAAAAAATATTTTTAAAAAATAATTGTTTTATTTTTATTTTTTAATTGATTTTTTTTATATTTTAATTGTAAACCATTAGATTAATCATACAATTTAGTCCAATCAATATTCAAAAATATAAATTTATATTAAAAAACAATCACAAGATGAAAAATAAAACATTTTACTAAGAATTATTTTCATATTCCAGATATATACTTTGGGAAAAAAAATGATTAATATACAGAAAAAAAATAAAAAGAAGAGAATCAAATTTAAAAAAAAATAGATTTTACAAAATAACATTTAATGGCATCATTTATATGAAATATGAATAGAAGACTGTAATTTATTTAGTAAATATAGTTATTTAATGATATTCAATTGGATTCATTAAAAATTTCATATTTATTAATAATTATATCAACAATAGAAGAATTTTCTAATTTATTTTTTCAAATATTTAAAACAATACAATTATAAGTTAAATAAAAAGACATAGAAATTGAAATGAATATATTCATTGATTTTAAAAAAATGGTTTGTGCAAATTTATATTTACATGTTTTTAAAGATTATGAAAAATGAATATTTTCAAATACAAATAATAAAACTGTTTATTTTATTAGAAAAAACTGGAGTTAAATTAATATAGGCTATGTGAATATGATTCATGATTATCCAAAAGAAATATTTTCTATTTTTATACTCCTTTTACTAATATTGAAATTGAAACTTCTAAAGAAAAAAAATATTTGAGGAAAAATATTAAATAATGATTATAATTGTATTCTGATTTGTTCTATTAACATTGAATAAGGAAATACTAATCTTGAGAATGTTGTTTATTTGTTAATCATTCTTTTTTTGGGATGTTGAAAGAAATGTTGAAAAGATGAATACCATAATTTAATAAATTTCTAAAAGATAAATGAAATGATGATTGGAGGGATTATTATCCTATATGAATATATGCTAATATTTAAAAAACAATGCTGTTTTTTTTGATTGATATTGAAAATTATATCAAACATTTCTCTGTTAAAACTATTTGTATTCCTTAAAAACAAATTTTATGTATAATTTCATAGTTTTAAAAAGAAAAGGTAGAATTTAATGAAAATGAAAATTAAAATTGAACAAAATAGAGTTTTATAGTAAAAATTAATAAGAAAAATTCAATATTATAAAGCAATAAAAACAATTTTATTGTTAATAAAAATATAATATAAATTAGATTAGTATATACTAATAATGCATATAATAATTCAATATCAACTAATTTACAACTAGGAGAATATATTTGTTTATATCTTAAAGATTAAACTCTAAAGAAGAAGTTAGAAAATATAGTATAATAATTTCAGGTTGTATGAAATTTAAAAATATACAATATCCTTTTAAATCAAAAAATTTTTAAAAATATAATAACAGTTAATTTGATTTATATTAAACTAATAATTTCTTTTGAAAAATCATAAATTTAAATTTTTCAAATATATATATTAATTATAATTTTGTATATGTGAATCATTTGAAATTAAAATTTTTTTTAAAAGAAATTATATCTTCTATTAAAAAATAAATTTTTATTTATATTTAATCATATTTTTAGTTGATATAAAATTATTTTAACTCATAAAATAAAATATATTATTTTCTTTTTATTTAAAAGGGATATAAACAAAAAATTATATAATTCTTATATTTAAAATCATATATTTTTAAAAATTTTTAATCTTAAAATTGGAATTCAAAAATAATATAAAGTTCAATTTTAACTATCAAAATTTCTTTTCTAACAATTAATGAGTCTTTTATATTTTTAATATATTAATTATTAAATTCAAATAATAAAAATCAATCAATTTATCAAAAAAAATTATTTTTCTCTATAATAATATAATTAATTAATTTTTGTTTAATTAATTAAATAAATCATCTTTTATTTATATTTTTAAAATTTTTTTGTTTTAATAATAATTTTATTTTAATAAATATTAATCCTTAACTTATTAAGTCAAAAAATTCAAAAAATATAAAAAACATATTAAAAAATATGTTTAATTTTGATTTTCATTTTAATAATTTTTATGGAATTGGTTAATTGTTTATACTTAAAATGGATATTATTTTATATTAAATTGATTAAATCCTATTAAAATATTGATTTTAAAAGTATTTTTTTAAAAATAAAAATAGATTGAAAAAGTTCAAAATAAAAAATAAATTATTATATACTTTTTTGTTTTATTGAATATTTTTTATTAATCATTTAAATTACAATAATTTAAACTAAGAATAAATAATTTAGAATTTTTTATTTTCCCTTATATAAATTATATAAGGATTCAATAATAAATATTTTTATTGATAATTATAAAAATTCAAATTAAGGAGATAAAATAAAAATGAAAAAAAGATAATTCTCAAAATTATTGAAATTTGAAGGATTAAAACAATATTTATTAAATAAAATATGAACAAAAAAATAGAATATGAAAGTAAATTTTGTTAAATATAAAGTCTTAATTCATTTATTTAAAAATATAAAAATTTATTGTTTTCTTTTGAATTTTTATTATTATCTATATTTGATTCTCCCAATTAAATCAGAACATAATATATTTTTATTTTTAAATACTATTTTTTTTCTTCAACACATTTTTTTGATGCAGAAATTAAATTAAGAGTAAATACCTTTTTTGAATTTTTATTTGCCGTTTTCTTTAATTAATTCTTTTTCATTAAATTATTGTTATATTCATTGAATATATTTTTCAAATTTTTTGTTAAAACACATTTAAATCATTTATTAATTAATAATCAATATGAATTCCAATCATATTAACTTGAATTATTCTATCAATAATTCAATAATTATTTTTAAAATATTTATAATTTCCTTTTTTTCAATAATAAATGTTGTAATAAATTTAAAAAATTTACATTATTCTTTTGAAAATTCTTGAACTTCCATCTATATTATAAGTTCCTATTTCATCATTTGTAATACAAATAAAATGCTCCCTATAATTTTTTTCTGTATATCAATTTTTCTGTTTTCTTCAAAATTTGTGTAACCACATAATCTGAATTAATTTTCATTTTCTTGAAATAATTTTTAAAAATAATATTTCTAAATAATATGTAAAAAATATTAATTAAAATGAATATAAAAATAAATTTTAAATAATATATAAAGGTTAATTCATCTAAATATTT
Organism: Isotricha intestinalis; assembly: GCA_023807065.1. Lineage (NCBI taxonomy): Eukaryota > Ciliophora > Litostomatea > Vestibuliferida > Isotrichidae > Isotricha > Isotricha intestinalis. Next base: position 6,994 of record JAJJLU010004419.1, on the reverse strand, counting down.
ATTATTCTAATATTTGTATTTGATTTATTTTTTAAAAATAATTTATCTAAATGAAATAATTACAAATTAAAAATATTTAAAATAATATATTTAAGTATATAAAAAATTAATATTAATAAAAATAAAAAAGTTTGATTCAAGTTCATAAAAAGATGAAAATAAACTATAATTATTAAAAAATCAAAAAAAAAATTACATCATTTGATAAAAATATATATAGTTAAGATTTGAAGAAAATAATGATAATCCAAAAAAAATATACTCACAATTATCAAAAAATTTTTCAGAGAATATACATATATTCATCAATTTTAAAAATATTTCTTAGAAAAAAATTAGAATAGATACAGAATCAGATTAATCAAATGGAGAAGAATTAACATAAAATACATCATAATCTTCAAATGAAATTTAAAAGGAAGAAAAATATATTCTTCTACTTCATCAAATAATAATAATAATAATTAAAAGCAAAATATGTAAATAAATTAGTTTTAGAATCTTTAATTGAAAAAGAATAATTGAAATTAAAATTAAAGAAAAACCAATATCAAAAAATGATGATAAAAATTGTTAAAGATATAAAAAACTTTTAAAAATGGTCAAATTACAGAAAATTTGATAAAAGAAATATTAAAAAACTAAAACAATTGTAAAAGTTTTTAAAAAATAATATTCTTCCCTTTTTATAAACATCAATAAAAAGAATTTTCATTTTTCCAAATGATGATTAATTATTACATATTTATCTAATAAATATGGAATTCTTATTTCTGAACTTAAATTAAATTAATTGGTAATTTTTTTTATTTATTTCTCCTTTTTCTTTTGATGATTATTCGCGTGTTATTTCTTTTGATAATGGTTTTGATGTGAACTTTTTAATAAAATAGAAATTTAATTCTATTTAATTTTTTCATAAAAATAATCTTTCTTTTGATTTATTAATATATAATTTTTCATCAAAAAAAATTTTAAAAGAAAGCTTAATCTTGATTATTTTTAGCATTTATAGTTTATTTAAAATAATTAATTGTATTTATTAGTTTTTATTTTTTCCTATTATTATCTTTATTTTTTTCATTTTCACTTAAATTATTTAATTATTCATTTTTTCTTCAATCTCTTCTCATTTAAATTTTCAATTATTTTAACATATAATTCACCTTATTTATTTAATTTATTTTCAATGAGTTTCTCAATATATTCTATATTCTTGCTTAAAATTAATTTATCCAATTCTTCTAATATATCTTTTCCATTTTTTTCCATAACTTAATTGTAATAAGATTACATTTTATTTTTTCATTTTTAAAATATTCATATTCATTATAATTAATTGATTAAAATTATCATTATTTTCATTTTTAAGTTTTTCTTTCTGTTCTTTTATTTTTTAATTGTTTCATTATTGAAATTGGCAATCCTTCTTTTGTCAAAAAAAATGAAAATTCTATTCTCAAAATGAACCCAAATAAATTTTTAAAAAGATATAACAATCATTTTTTAAATAATTAAAAAAATATATAAATATAATAATCTCAATTTTCATTTTATCAAAAGAAATCAAAATAAGCAAAAATTATTGAAATAAAATTAAATTAAGATTTAAAAAGAATTCTAGCCCAAAGAATACATTTTCAAGCTGGGATAAAATATTGCTAATAAATAACTTTCATTTTCAAAATCTATCATTCTAATTAAAACTTTTAATATAAATTATGTTTTTATTTTAATAAAAAATTCTTCAAAGAAAAAAATTTTTATTATAATAATTATTTATTTCAATCTAATTTTATGACATTTCAATTTTATTTATGTCTTTATTATAATATAATTTTATTATTTTTTCATTATATGAATCTTATTTCGCTTTTATAACTAAATATTAATTACAGTAGGATATATTGTCATGTCAGATACCTTTAATAGGAAAAAACCCATGTGTGAAGAAATCATGTCTTTATATTTCTTAGATATATTATTATAATTTATTATTAAAAAATAAATAGCTTGTTTTTATTTGTTTTAAATTATTAGGTTTTTGTAATAAAATAAATTTTTTATTTTAATTTTTTTGATTCATTTTCTGTTTATTAATCAAAAAATCTTATTTGAATAATATATTATTTTTTCATTCTTTTCTACTTCTTTATTAAATGTTATCAGTAATAAATCCCTGATCATATACTTTATCAAAACCAGTGAATAAATCATCTTCAGTATTATCCATTTATTGAGTTAATCCACTAGTTAAAATTGTATTAACTATATTTTTTTTTAATTTTACTACATCATATAAATTTTCAAAAATCAATTCAAAACTTTTTCCTTTTAATTTTAGGTTTCTTATTTAAGTAAAATTAAAACATTTCATTATAATTTTATGAATTCTTTTCGTCAATTTGTGATTATAAAATTTTAATTTCTCTTTTGATTTGTTCGTTTGATTGTTTGATGAAATTTATTAGAATCATTTATTTTATTTTGTGTTATCAGAATTTTTTTTATTTTATTTTTAATGATTTAATTTTGATTTTGGGTTACTTATTCAAAAATTGATATTTTAGTTTAAATTTCATTTAATTGAAATAGTTTATCATCTTTTCTATTTCTAAAATTTTTTCATATTCATCAAATATTTTTAAATTTGATTGAAATTGATTTAAAAATTAGTTTTTATATCAACTAATATTTGCTATTGATTTATTATATATATCAAATCCATTTATTAATTTTGAAATTCTGATATTAAATTCATTTATTAAAATTTTTTTATACATTTTCCTTAATTTTGCTTCTTCTTCTATTATTTTTATATTGTTAAAATTGAAATACTATTAGATAATTTTAGAAATATCTAAATTAATAACTGTATATTTACTTTCTATTGCTTTTTGAGATAGAAATGAATTTTTTAAAGAGTTTTTAAATGACCTATTCATTTTGAATTTTTTCTAAAAATAAAATGAAATTTAATTTTTTATATATTATCAAATATCTAAAATGAAAAAAATAAATAATTTCTAAGACAATCTCAAATATAAATATAAATAATTAAAAAAAATAAAAATAAAAAATTTTAAGTGTTTATATATAAAGTTAAAACAAAAAAAAATCAGATGAATTATTAATGGATATGGTAATTACAAAAACAGAAACTAGTAACCTAAAATTGAATATAAAAAAAGTGATATATAAGAAGTACTCGAAGATAAAAATTCAAATAAAATAATTATATTTGATGAAATTAATAATACATCTCTTCCTGTATTTGATCTTTTAACCTCAATATTTAATACAAATGAAAATAGAAATATTTTGCTTCCAGATGGTATTGAATTAAAAATTGGAAATCCAAATATAATTGGAATAATAAATAGAAGTAATAATGAAAGTTTATTAGATCAAATTCCTTTAAATTTAAAATGTATTTCAATTTATCATATTGTTGAAAATCCAGATGGTAATAATTTTAGTAATATTATAAATAAATTATTTAGTCTTATTAATTATGATGTATAATATAAAAAATAATATATCCAAAATTATTTTTTAAATTATGAAATTATGGATGATGAAGAAAGAAAAAATATATTAGAAAATAATGAGAAAATTAAAGATAAAAAAGTTATAGAATTTGAATTTGAAATATTTGCTAAAAAATTAATTGATTCATAAAAAAAGTAAAATATAATTCTAGTGAACAAGGATTTAATTTAATTGATGTTAATTTAGAAATAATTTTCCTAAAATTGATTCATCTTATATAATATTTTAATATTTGTATATAGATTTGATAAAGTTGAAATTCAAGAAAAAATAAAGAATGAATTAAATTTATATTATCCATATATTGATTATTATTATAATCTATATTTAAAAAAGAATGAATTTGGAAATATTCAACTTAATACTATTAAGCCTAAGAAAATAAATAAAAATAAAGATAAATAGGAAGGAAATTGTTTAAATGATAAAAAAGAAGGGTTAAAAATAATGAAATATAATAATGGAGATGAATTTTACATTGGCCGGATAAATGGTTGAAAAAATGGAAAAGAAATAATTAAATATAATAATGAAGTTGAATATGAAGGAAATATTTTAAATGATTTAAAAAAAGGAAAAGGAATAATGGAATAATGAAGATAATAAAATAATAATGATTGGAAGAATGATAAAAAATAAAAGTAATATTTATTGTTTTATTAGTTAAATTTTCATAATGTTTTTGATTCAATTGAAGTGAAATTAATATTTTTATTGTATTTTTAAATTATTCTTCATATATAAGCATTAAACTAATAATTCTCATATACATTAAGTATTGTTGTTCAAAAAATAATTTAACACCTAAAAATTGGATTTTAAGTTATTTTTTCTTGAAATAATATAAAATTCAATAATTAAATCTTTCTCTTTTTCATTCCAAATAAATTTATCAATATTTCTAATAACTTCCATATAGAAATTTGTTTTTGATTTATTTATCAAAAATAAAAACTAATTTTTCTATTAAACAATAAAATTCAGCAATAAAATATAATCAACAATTTAAACTTAACTGAATTGAAGAACGAAGTATTATTACTAAGTAGTTTTCATATCATATGGGAAAATATGATAATCATTTTTAAATTTATTAATATGAGAATTTGATATATCAATTAAAAAATTATTCCTATTTCCTTGAATATTATAAAAAATAAAAGTAAAGAAATATGTCCATTAAAAATTATTGGTTCAATAAAAAGGGATTTTCTTTAAATCAATTGATTCAATAAGAATTTCTTTGTTGAAAGGATTTGGAATATAAAGAACAATATTATTATACCATTATCAAATTTTTTCTCTTTTGATGCATAATTTTTTCAATAAAAGAAGTAGGAAATCAAATTTTTCTCTATATTTCATAGATATTATTTGATTCATTATTGTTAAACAATTTAAATCTTATGAATAAAATATATTTCCATTATTATCTTTTATTGCATTTAATTTTTCTAATATTACATATTTATTTTTTGATTTATCTACAAAAATAAAATATCCTTTTCAATGTTCTTTTACACTATATAATAATATTTAATTCCAATATTTTTATTTATATTTCTTTCAGCTCAAAGAAAAAAATATTGATATTTGGTTACTCAAGATAATTAAAAGTCTTTTGTTTTTATCTAAAATTATTTTATCATATTTTCTAATTCATTATTTATTATATCTTTTTCCAATTATTTTATCTTCTTTTATTATATCCTCAATTAATTTATCATCTTTATTTATATATTTTAATTGCTTTGCTTCTTGAATGTAATTTTTATAATAAAATTCATATTCAATCAATTGTGATTTCTTTTTATTAATAATTATTTAACATTAATTCATCTAAATTTATGGCTTTGTCAATTTTTATTTGATTTATTTTAATTATATACATTTATATTTTATTACTTTACATATTTTAAATTATCCAAAAATTTATAAAAATAAAATTTAAAAAATAATATTTTATTTTTAATAAATAAATTATTTTATTTTACTTTTGAATTAAAGTAAAATATTTAATATAATATTTTCTTTTACAATAAAAAAATTTATTTAAGCAATAATTGAAATTCTAGTTGGAAATTTATATAACTTATTACCTTAAATTTTTTTACAAATATTATTGCTTTTAAATTTAGTAATTGGTCAATTTGAAGGAGAAGGAGAAAAAGTATGAGTAAAAGAATAGATATTTTTATTATTTCTTGAAGTAGAATTCAAAGTTCCTTTATATTTTTTTCTATTATTTTAATTTAATAATTGCTGTTAAAAATCAAAATTATTAAATGAAGAAATAATATTTTTATTAACATTTAAATTTGCTTTATTTAAACTATTTAAATTTTTACTTTTTAAACTTACAATTCTAAATTTTCCATGATTATTATTTTTCTAACTTATATTCTGATATTGAGTATGTTCTTTTATTATAATAATTTGATATATATATTTTTTATCAACAGAAATTTTATATAAACTCTTTTTCTTATTATGATTTTCTTCAGTTAAATTTATTTAGATTGAAATTTTGGTTTATAAAATATTTTTTAATGCATAGGTTTTATACTTAATTTATAAATTTAATTTTTGTTAAATTTTATTTAGTTAAATTCTTTGTTGTGATATTGAAAAATAATGTGTAATATTATAGTAATTATTATTAATAGTATTTTTATAATTCTCTTTTTTATTTGTTTCAATGATTAATTTTGGTTTTTTTTTTTTAATTCCTATTCTTTTCAGGTGAATGTTTAATTAAATCAATTTATAAATAATTTTTTCTAATTTTGATTTAGATAAATTATAACTAAATATAATTTTTATTTTTTTACTCATTGATTTAATGATAATAATATTATTTTTAAGTTTATTTTTAGTATTTTGAATTACATTATTTAAATTAATTGAAGAAGTATTTAAAATTCCATTTAAGTCTTTAAGTAAATTTGTTATTGATTTAGTAAAATCTCCATAATTATTATATTACTTAATAAACTAAAATTATTTTGATTTGATTGAATAATAAATTTAAATTATTATTTCTATTTGAAATATTGTTTATATTATCTTTAACTGAATCAGAGAAAATAATTTTTAATTCTTTTGATACTTTCTTTTTTTCTTCTTTTTCTTTTTTATTTTTTCCTATCTTTTTTTGAGAAAAAATTTCAACATATTTTTCTCCATTATTTATATTAGAATTTAAAGGAAAATTGCTAAAATTAAGTTTAAAAAAGAATCTTAATGATTCTAAAGGAGAATTTTTATATATAAATGAAAAAGATAATAATTCTATCATCCTAAATAATAATTGTTTTTATTTTATGAATATAAGGCTTAGGATTAGTTTAAATATTAAATATTTATTTAATATTGTTTTATATAAAATATATTTTTATTTAATTATCATTTCATATCTTATAAATATAATAAATTATATTAG
>JAJJLU010004418.1:0-13202 GCA_023807065.1 Isotricha intestinalis | reverse complement strand
TCTAAAATCTTTTGCAGCTTTTCTAAATTAATTGTAATCTAAACTTTGACTATTATCATCATCTGCTATTCTAAAATTTCTTGCTATTGAAGTTATTCCTCTTACTCCTCTTGCAGCTAATTTATTTCTTATTATATTTAATATTTCTTTTATTTCATCTTGTTCTAAATAATTTTTTTAGATAAATCTCTTTGATTTTCTTTATTTAATGAAGTTTCAATATATTTTTATTTTCATTTATATTTTGAGTTGGATTTTTATTTTAATGTTTCATTGAATTATTTGAAAAAAGAATTCCAACAAATTCTTTAAATTTAATTCACCACTTTGATCAATATCATAAACTTTGAAAAGTTCTCTTATATTATTTTCATTAAAACCTGTTATTCCTATTTTCATTATTGATTTTATAAAATCTTCAATTGAACACATTCCACTATTATCTAAATCAAAATATTTAAATGCTTGTAATAATACTATTTCTTCTGATTTATGACCACTTGATTTTAATGTTAATTTATTCTTTAGTTCTTTTTCAAAAGAGACTTTTTTTGTGACATTTTATTAATTTTTACTTTTTATTAAAAAATCCTGAATTTTTTATTAGGGATTTTATTTATTTTTTTATTTTTCTTATTATTTATGTTTAAGTTTATGTTTATTATTATTTTTGTTTAATATTATTTATGGAAGGAGATAGAGATAGAGATAAAAATTTAATTTTTGAAAAAGCAATGGAACATTATTAGAGATAAGATTATGAAGAAGCTTTAAAATTATTTGAATTAAGTCAAAAATTTTCTTTTTTATAGTAGAACAGAAATATTTATTTCAGTATGTGAAAACAATATAAGTTCAGAAGATAATAAAAAAAATAATTATCAAAAAAAAACATTATATACAAATAATAATAATACAAATAATTATCAAAGAAGTTTTTCAACTCCAAATAATTAAACTATAAATTCATTTTCAAGCATACAAATTATTCTTCAAAAACATCATCAGAACCAAAAGGAAATTCCAATGATGATGCATTATGTATAAATTTACTGAATAAAAAAGATTATTATGATATATTAAATATTTCCAAAAATACAAATCAAGAAGAAATAAAAAAAGTATATAAAAAACAAGCAATTAAATTGCATCCAGATAAAAATCATTCTAAAAAAGTTGAAGAATGTTTTAAAAAAGTTTCTGAGGCTTATTAAATTTTAAGTAATCCTGAAAAAAAGGAATTTTATGATAAATACGGTAATGAACAAGAATTTAGAAATAGATATTATCAAACTCATCAACATCAATATGAAGATGATATTGATCCTTTCGATATATTTGAAATGTTTTTTAATGGATTAAATATTAATTTTAAATTTGCCATTTCATTTAAATTTTCTTTAGTAAAACTTTTTTCAGATTGACCAATTGTATTTATCTTTTTTTATTATTAAGAATATATGATATTCTTTTATAATCTTCATCACCAAAATTATTATTAAATTGAATATTTTATTTATAAATTTAGAATCAAAATTCAATATTTTATTTATTAATTATTAATTATTCATTTAATGAAAGAATATATTCAAATAAAAAAGTAACCTTAATTCCTTATTCAATAAATAAAAATGATATTAAATTATTTTTTTATAAAAATAAAAATGAAAATTTTATATCATTGTTTACAAATGAGGTTACTTTAATTGATAATTCTCCAATATTTTCAATGGCAAGATTAATGGTAAATAAATTTTATCAAATTTTATCTGATGAAGTTTTAAATAAATATAATTCAACAAATTTAATTGAAGAAAAATATTTAAATTTACTAAAAAATGAATTAGTATTTCCTGATATATGGGATGATAGTGTAATGATTTATTGGTTAAATAAAATATCTGATAATATTATTCAATATGATGTTATAGAAATTCCTTTTATAAAAAATTTAGATTCTTTTAATAATCTTTTATCAAAACACAATTTTTCTTTTTTATATTCAAATGAATCAAAAATAAATGAAATAAAATTAAATTCTGAAAATGAATGTATTCAAAAATTATTTCCTAAATTTTTTTCACATATAAAAGAAACAAAAGAATTAATTAAAAATAATAAAAGAGAAAAATATATTTTCCTTTTATGTAAAAAAAGAGGAAAAGGTGAATTAAGTTATTTTCATTTTTCTTCTCTTTTCAATGGATTATATAAAACAAACAAAAAAAAATTTATAATAATATTATCATCAAAAGAATTACCAAATGAAAAATTACTTTCAGAATCAAAATGTTTAATAATTCCAGGAAGTGATTTAAGTGTACATAATAAATTAGATTTTTTAAGACAAACTGAAAAATTTTTAAAACAATTAATAGAAGATATGTTATTAAAAGGAAAATAAATAAATTTAAAAATATTAGGAATTTGTTTTAGATTAGAAATTATTGTATCTGCTTTTAAAGGAGAAATAATTAAACAACCTTGGTGAAGTGAAGCTTGTTATGATATTGAAAAAATATTTATTAATAAAGACTTTTTTAATTTAGATTTTGTTAAAAAATCAAAAATTGAAAAAACTAATTTTTTATATATTAATGAAGCACATTCAGAAAGTATTAATAAATTACCTAAATTTCCTAAATTAAATATTTTTGGTTATTCTAATTCTTGTAAATATGAAGTTTTAGTTGATGATAATGAAAAAATAAACCCATTTCACTTAATGTTAATCTTTTTAAGTTATTTAATTTAATTTTTAAAAGTGTATCTTTTAAAATAAAATTTTTTTCTTTTACAATTAATGATATTTCTTCATATTTACTTATTGATAAAATATAATTTAAATTTTCAATTGCTTCTTTATTATTAATTTTATATATTGAAGTACCAGAAAAAATTTCTACGAATAAACTTTTTATTTTTTCACGATTGTTTTCAAAAAAAGAATTTTTTTTTATTTCAAAAAGTGAATTTATATGGAGTATAAAATCAAAATTTAATTCAATAAAATTAGAAAAATGAGGTAATTTAATATATTTGTTTTTATTTCTTTATTTTTTAAAATTTAAGATTCATTATAATATGTATTAGAATAGATTATATTACAAAAACAGATAATAAAATTTTAGAATTAATAACCAATAAATATTGTAATTATATTATTCAAAAAATATTAAGTATTTGCACAGATAAAAATTTATTTTTTCGAATTTTAGATACTATTTCGCAAAATATAATATTAATAAATAATGTTTCTTTTGGTAAAAAATTAATAAGCAAATTATGTGAAAAATATCCAATATTAAAATCATATAAAAAAACCTTTGTTAATAATTCAATTTGTTTCCAAAACATTAAATAAAATCAAAAGCCAAAATATTCTAATTAAAGATTCGGAATTAATAGCTCCTAATGCAATTAAAAAAAGTATGTAATCATTCTTTTTTATTTCCAAATATTGAAAAAGGATATATTGAAGGAGAACATTTAGTTAATAATTCAATGAAATTAAAAATTTTAGATATATTATTAAAAAAATAAAAAATGAAACTAATATAAAGTATTAATTTTTTCTCCAATGACTACATTATTAAATATTTTAAATGATTATTGTAGATATTGAAATTTTTCTTATTTAAGAATCGATGGTCAAATTTCTTCAATTGATAGAGATAAGAGAATTGAAGAATTTCAAGATAAAAATTCAGATAAATGGATTTTTTTAATTTCTACTCGTGCTGGTAGTTATTATTTTATATGTGCTAATATTGTTATTTATATGATTCTGATTGGAATCCTCAAGTTGAATTTACAAGCTATTGATAAAGCTCATCGTATTGGACAAAATAACCCTCTTACTATATATAGATTTGTTTGTGAAAGAACTGTTGAAGAAAAAATCGTAGAAAGAGCTGTTAAAAAATTAAAAATTGAAAGTTTCATTATTCAAAAAAGGAAAAAATATACAAAATAAAGTTTCTTCATTGGAAATGACTTAATAGAAAATAATAAAACAATAGAACAAATATTAAAATATTCAATAAATAATATATATATTATAAATCAATGTACTTGAATTGCAATCTAAAATTTGTTTTGTTTATTTATATCTAAAACAATATAAAGAACCTGAAGAAATTTTAAGTTCTATAATTGCCAAATAATTTTTTTTAAAATTTTAATTGTTTAGAACCATAGTAATTATATAATAGTCAAATAAATTAATTCTTATTTTGATTAAATAAAGTAATATTAACTCAATCTTTTTCTTTATTTAAATGTTCACTTAATATAATTGAATATTTATTAATGTATTTTAAAATATCTTATTTTTTATTTATTTATTTATTGTAAAAGGCAACAACTGGCAATCTATTTATTTATTTAAATATAAATTATGAAATCATTTTAACTAAAAAGGGAGATATTGGTCTCTCTAAATTATAATTTATTTATGTTTTACTTAAAAAAAAGTTTTAATAAAAGTATACTTTTCCTAAAGTTTCTTTAATTTTTTCTCTTTTTTTATTCCTTGAAAATAAAAAATAGTTAAATTTTTTGAAATATAAGTGAATGAAATAAAAGATTATTAATCAATCAAATATTAAATGTTAGATACAATGCTTTCTCTACTTGTTAAAATGCAAACACCATCTTCTCAATTTTCCTCAACTGATATTTCTAATTTAAATTCATCATTTTTAAATAATCTTTCTGATATTTCAACATATTATTCAAATATTCAAAGTGGAAAAATTAAATCAAAAATTCCTGGAATTTTTATTGCCTTTGATAAAATAAAAGATTACTTTGAATTTTATTATCAAAATCAAAATTATAAAATGAATCAACTACATCAAAAAAATATTTCAACTTCAGAGATAAATGAATTAAAAAAATATGTTGAAAATGAAACTTCAATTAATATAATTATTCAACAAGAAAAATCCTTTGGTTATATATTATATTGTGATTTGATATTATATTTTTTAAACAAAAATGAAAGTTATGATTCATTACTAGATAAAGATTTTAAATATTTTTATGGATTATTTTTAATTGTTAAAAAATTATGTGATATTGAATTTGATGTTGAAAAAAATAAAGAAAATTTATTATTAGAACAATTTTGTTCGATATTTTATTTTTTAACTGTTTTTAAAACTGAAATATATCATTTGATGGAAATTATCATTCATTTAAATACAAAATTTTTAGAAAAAAAAATTATTAATGGATATGAAAATAAGAATCAAATTGATGATACTAATTCTTTAAATAATGAAACAGAAGAAGAGAAAAATAATGATATTGAAATTGGTATTAAAAATTCAAAAGAATTTTTTGATTCATTGTTAAAGTGTATAGAAGAAAAAAAGCAAATTTATCAAAAAAATAATTTATTATCAATATATTTATTTAATGAGGTAATTTTTGAGATAATTATTTCAAAAGTATCTGATCATTTATTTCTTATTCCAATATTTAAGAATATTATTCCTGAATTTATTAATTTAAATAAAAAATTAAATTTAAATGGAAGAGAAATTTATACATTTATTGAAATATTGAAAACATATGAAATGTTAAAAGAAAAAAACATTAATGATTCAATAATAAAAGAAATAATAATTAAAATTATTAATGCAGGAAAATATGAAATTACCATTCATAAAAATATATATTTAAGTGAACAAAATACTAAAAATGATCTTTTTTTAATTGATGAAAATGATATAAAAAATGAAGAAATTAAAAAACTTATTATCAATTTAACAGATTTATATAAAATAATTTATGAAAAATTAAAAGATGATATAATTAAATCAAAATTAATTGTTGAAATATTAAGTGAAGAATTAAATAAATATAATAATGATGTATATTATATTATAATTTTAAAAATATTATTAGAATATAATGGAATTGCATTTGAATATTCAAGAAGTATTTTTGAGATTATTTTAGAAAAATATTTATTTAAGATTTCACCAACTGAAGAAAATGATATACAAAAATTTATGAAAGAAATTGTTAATGAAAATGAATCATTTATTAAAAATTATTATATAATAATTGTAAATGAGAAATTAAAAATAATTTTAGAAGAAATAATTCAACAAATATTTGGATTTTATTTTAATGGTTTTTTTATGAAATATACTGATAAAATAAATAATATAATTCAATATAAAAATTTAGATATAAACATTTGTAAAGAAATTTTTGACAAAAATTTACCTTTCTTTAAAGCATCACTTAAATTTTTAGAAGATGAATTGAAAGATAATTCTTTTGAAAAAAAAATGATAGGAATATTATTTTGTATTGCATATGTTCAATCATATTTATTTCATTTAGTAAAATATATATATGAAAATAAAGATGAAGATTTTAATAACTTATATAATTATGAATCAATAATTGATATAATAAATGGTGAAGAAGAAAATAAATTGACTCCTTTTAAAATGACAGTTAAAACATTTTGCTTTAGATTATTATATTATAACATTGGACCAAGAAATAAAGAAACATATGAAAAATTTAAAAACTTTGATTTTGAAGGAAGAAAATTAAAATTTAGAGAACAATTTGTAAATGAGAAAAAATTTGAAGATTCAGTTCCAAGATTAATTACTTATAGTAAAATATGTGTTGAAGATTTTAATAAAGATGAAATTTCAAAAGGAAATTTTAATGAAAATGAATATAATAATTTATCTAAAATTTTTTATAAATTATCAGATAATTCAATTTCTTTTATTTCTGATACTGCTTATAAAAATGGTTTTATTTCTGAAGGTGATAAGACTCAAATTTATAAAGAAAATCGTTCTGTTTTAGAAGAAGACAAAGATATGTATAATTATCAATATTCTGATTTAGAAGATTATAATTTATCTATTTTCACTGAAAAATTAAAAAATAAATTAGATGCTGAAAAATCTAAGTTAGGAAATTTTGGAGATTCAAATAAAATGTTTAATCAAAGAATTTTAGGAATTCTTATATATTCATTTAGAATAAGTTTTATATCTCAAATTAAAAAAGAGAAAGATTTATATTTTTATGGTAAAATAATTTCAGATAAAACAAATAGTTCTGAATTAATTAATTTATTAAATAATGCATATATTCCTGGTTTTAATTCAAGTACTCAAGGTTTAAATAATCAAAATTTATCTGAAAATTCATTTAATAATATAAATGAAAATAGAAAGATATTAGATTTATGTTTAAGATTTATTTTATATTCTCATTTATTTCATGCTTTTATAATGAATAAAATATCAGACTCAAATATGAATACTTTTACAATTGATCAAAATAATTCTTGTTTACAAGTTATAATTAAAATATATAATAAATTAGAAGAAGTTTTGAATAAAAAAGATATTGGTAAAATAGAAATTTTCTTAAATTTATTAACAAAGCATTTGCCAAAATATTTAGAAATTTATTCATTTGCAGATTCTACAAATAATTATAATAATATGAGAAATTTTGAAAATAAATTTAATGAATTAATAAATAAATGTATAGAAAATATGCCTGAATATCAAATGTATTATTTTGATTATGAAATGAAATATATAATCCAAGAAACAAATAATCCATTATTATATAATACTGATAAATATCCATATATGAAATATTTTGTTGTTCAATCAAAACCAAATTGTTTAGAAATAAAAAAGAAATTAAATAATAATAAAGACAAATATCCAATATTAGATTCTATTTTTAATAATAATATTGATTTTCATTGTTTTGATAATTTTGTAAATTATAATTTCATTGTAAATTATCTTATTAAAATATTATCATATTCAATAAATTATGAAAATATTTCATCAAAAAAATTAAATGAAATTGATGAAATAAAAGATGAATTAAATAAAATTGCAAATTTATTTTCTAAAAATCAAAATGATCAAAATTTAAAACAATTAATTGAAAATACAACAGTAAATAATTTAAATGATACTTTAATTAATCATTACAATAAATTCATAAATTCACATAATAATTTTTTAGAAAATAATATAAATAATGATTATTGTTTTAGAAGAATTTTTAGAGATGTTAAAGTTCAAAATGCTTTAAATGAAGAAAACATTAATTTTAACTTATCTTCTATTTCAAATTATAATTATTATCATGAAATTTATTATAAATATTTTGAAAGAAATGTTTTTGGGAAAATGAAAAGAGTTGATTATTTTCATTATCAAAATTTTGAAATTAATTTAGATGAAATAGAAACAAAATTATTTTGTATTTTATTTTATAGAAAGAAAAAATTTAATTCAGAAATAAATAAAATAATTTTTAGATATGATGGATTAAATAAAACATTTGGAAAAGATTGTCTTATTGAAAATTTTTTAAATAAATATCCAAGAATATCTTTATCTGATCAATTAATTGAAAAGTTTATTAAAAGTTTAATGTTATTAGATCAAAACCAATTTAAATCACTTTATGATGTGAAGAAAATTGAAATTGAAAATAAATTAGACACCAATAAAAAAGAAATTCAAGAAAAAGAAAATGAAAAAAAGGAAATCAGTAAAAAAAAAGAAGAAAATGAAAAATTAAGAAAAGAAATAGAAAAATTAAAAAAAGAAATTGAAATATTAAATGAAATTGAACAACATTTGCAAAAAGAAGAAGAAATAAAGAATCAAATTCAAGAAAAAGAAAAAGTAGAAGAAGGAAATAGAGATGAAGATGGAATTAATAATTTAAAACAAGAATTAACAAATTTACAAAAAGAAATTGAAAATAAAAAATCATTTATATTACATCCTTATAATAAATTAGTAAAAGATATAGTAGTAGATTTAATTAAACAAGATAAAGAAAGAAAGGGTATAACCCATATTGAAAGTAGAAAGCCAGAATATATTAAAGATAAAGAATATATATCAAATATTATTGAAATAAAAGATACAGAAATTGCAAAAATTAAAGATGAACATAATAAAAAAATTGAAGAAAAAAATAAAAAACTTGAAGAAAATGGAAAAGATGAAGATATAGATAAACAATTATATAATAAAGAAGGAGATTTAAAATTATTATATAATCAAAAAAAATTAAATGATCTTTTATATACTAAATTAAATTATTCTTTTCAAGAAATGATGAAGGTTTATAATAATGATTTTGTTTTATCAGAAAATAATGTAAAACTTTTATTGGATTTGATGTTTTCAATTCAATTTTTATTTAAATATTTAGTAAAATATAATTTACCTGAAAATATTCCATTATCTTTCATTTATGAAAATCTTTTTGAAAATTTAAAAAATATAAATATAATATCAGATTTATTTTCCCGAAATCCAGATTTTGAATTAAAACATTTATATTGTTTATATGAATATTTAGAACTTCATTTATTTCCATTTTTCCTTAATCAAATTAATCAATCATATGCTACTAAAATTAATAATAAACTTCTTTCTAATATTAATAAATTATTAAAAGATGAAGAATTTAAAAAAAATATTATTTTTAGTAAAGAAGAATTAATAGAAGCAATTAGAAAATTTATGTGTAGATATTTAGTAAGTAAAGATAAATCAATTGTTGAACATACCGAAGATAATTTACTTAAATTATTATCTAAAAAAGAATTATGGCCTAAAAAATATGATAAACAATTTTCATTAATTAAAGAAAGTTTAGAATGTTTAAATAAACTTTTAATCAAACCAATATTAGTGAAAAATACTTTAAATTTATTTGATATTTTATTAGAAATAAATCCAAATAACACAAATGAAAGAACAAATTTATTTATGAAAAAACAACAAAATTTTACAAATATTCCAAAAAATGTTCAATTTATTTCACAAACTTTCCAAGTCATATCAAATGAAAATAAATTTGGAGGACAAAATAAAACAATTGGACAAAAAATTGAGAATTTAACTTCATTTATAGAAAATCCAGATACAATTATTGAATTTAAAGAATTAAAACAATATAGTATTGGTTCAACTAGTGGTTCTCATTATTGTCTTTGTAAATTCGATAATAATAAAATTATCACTTCTCATAAAGGAAATAATTTAGGTGTTTTATCTTATGATGAAAGTACATTTAGAGAAAAAAAACAATTAGAAAATATTCAAATTCAAGGTTTAAATGAGATTGAAGATAGTAATAATGTGAATTGTGTTAAAATTTTAAAAAATAATTCTATTATTTTATGTTGTTCAAATAAGCCAAAAATTATTATTTTAAAAATTGAAAATAATACAGCAAATGTAATTCAAATTTTAGATGGAAGTAGTTATAGTTGTGGTCAATTTTATAATTGTTTTGAATTTGATTATGATAAATTAGTAACAAGTTCTCAACAAAATATTATTATTTGGAAAAGAGCAAGTAATAATTTATTTGAATATCACAATAACATTTCAACTAATAATAATACAAATATTGCTTATATTAATGATTTAATGTTTGTTGCTTATGTTGGAGATAATACAATAAGATTTTATAATAAAGATTTTAGTGAAATTGGAAAAATTGATAATATTAAATCTGCATTTGATCCTTTATCTTTATGTACGCTTAATAATGAAATTTTAGGAGTTGTTGGTAGAAGTAATCATTCAATTTATTTAATTGATATTAATAATAAAAAGTTAATTAAAGAAGCCAATTTTGAAAATTATACTTCAGATTATTTAAGTTTATCAGTGTTATTAGATAATACTATTATCGTTAATGATAGCTCACAAAACTGTCTTCATTTAAGATTGGTAAAAAATATAGAGAATAATGATTATGATTTAAAATTGATTAATTCTTTACAAAGTCCTTGTGCAGAAACATATACATTTGAATATTTATTTGAAGAAATATTCATCATTTGTTGTGTTAATGGACACTTTTTTGGTTATTTAAGGGAAGTTTAAATTTTGATAGGTATTTTTATTTATATTTTTTTATTTGAATTTTAATTTTATAAACTTTTATCATTTTTAATAAATATTTTTAATAAATAATTAAAATTTTTTAATGTAAATATAAATTAAGAAAATAATGATATAAAAAAAACTAGATTAGCAAATTATACTTCATTATATCGTAAAAATCCAAATTTAAATGTTTTAATAATTAATTACAATTGATTAATGAAATCAAAATATTTAGAGAAATATATATTTAAAAAATAAATATAAAGTAAGATATATTTAAATAAATGAATAGATTGTAAAAAATAGATATTTTGCTCTTCAATTTTTTCTTTATATTTAATATTGTTAAATATTCTTAATAAACAATGAACATAGAAAGATTGAAGTAATTTTAATTTACAATGATAAGTAATTATAATAAGTTATTAATATCATAATTTGACAGAGATTCTATACTTCCTCTGCAATATAATTCTAAACCATTAAGAATATTAGTTTTTAAGAAATCCAATTCAAAAACTAATGGATGTATGATAGAATCTAAATCTAAATATTTCATTCTATCTAACCTACTATCTATAAAATCTCTAAAAAGTCTTAATTTTATTAAAAAAATTCTGGTATGTATTTTTTTTAATTATTGTTTTAAATATTTTATTATGGGAATATCTAAAACAAAATTAGATATATACATAAAATTCAAAAATGTTATTTATATCGTATTTTTTTCAATATTTTTAAAAAGAAATTAAAAAAAATTGATTTTTGTATTGATTTGTCAAAATTTATTTTTTAAAAATATGATTGAAAATTTAAATAAAATATATTTTAATATAGTGTTGTGAATCAATTTATTTAAAAAGATAGATATAATATAAGATAATATATATTTTATTAAAAAGTTAAAAATTTATCTAAATTACTATATTTTACACAATTTATATTATTACTTTCAATTAAAGAAGCTGAATAAAAAATGGTTAAAAGATTTAAAATAATTTAATGCTTCTTCATGGGAAAGATTAACTTCATCTATTGTTAAATCTTTTTTAATTAATTCAGTCATTTTTTCTTTAATATTGTTTATTTCTTCTTCAGTGAAATCTTTTTCTTTTGAACTAGTTTCTAATACTGGTTTTTTTTCTTCTGTTTCTTTAGGCTTTTCTTCTCGCTTCTCTTTCTTTTTTTCTTCTATTTTTTCTTCTTTCTTTTCTTCCTTCTTTTCTTTAATTTTTTCAGGTTCTTCTACTCTTTTTTCTTTTTTTGATTCTTTTTTGTGCTTAGTTTTTTCTTTTGTTTTTTCTTTAGGCTTTTCTTTATTATCTTCTTTTTTATCTTCTTTTATATCTTTTTTTTCAACTTTTTCATTTGTGCCTGCAATTGGTACTTTTGGCTTTTTATTTGCTGACTTTGCTCTTAATTTTAATTTTTTATCTTCTTCTTTTTTTGGCTCTATTAGGGGTGGTCTTTTGTTTTCTTGTTCTTAGACATCTTCCTCCTTTTCTTCTTTTTCATATGGAATGTATTCGATTTCTTCAGCAGATACATTTTCTTTTTTTCCTCCTCTTTTATAATTTCTTCTACCTCGCGAAAATCTAGCTTTATAATTATTATATCTGTAATTTGAATCATTATATGAATAGTCATATTCTTGGTAATAATAATCTATAGATAATTACTCTTATAATTACTCGTATAATCCTTCATAATTATTGTCTTCTTCTTTCTTTTTTTCAACATTTCTGTCTATTATTAAAAATATATTAAAAATATAATTGTAATTACTTTTTCCGACATCATGCCATTCATATTCATCACCTCTTTTTTCTCTTTCTTTTAATTCTTCATTTAACTCGTTTAAAATTGCTTCTTCATTATCTTTGTATTTTTGCATTAATTCATATATTTCATCATCTTCAAATTTATAATTTATCTTTGCATTAAAATTATCTAATATATTCATTTCTTCTTCAGTATAATATTCTTCACTGTTTTCCTTAGTTTCATTTGACTTTGCTTTTGTGCAGATTTTTTTGACTTCCTTTCTTCATTTTACCTTAATAAAATTAATATATTTAAAATTTTTACATATATAAATCTATTTAATTTATTTAAATTAATTTAAATTATTTTTAAAACATAAAATATAAATTAATGTTATATAAGTAATCAATATAATTTTTATTAATCTTTATTAATATTATTCACATTTGAATTAACTAATTCATCAATATCTTTATCTTTAATATTTTGACT
>JAJJLU010004417.1:0-13205 GCA_023807065.1 Isotricha intestinalis | reverse complement strand
AAATCTCCTTTTATTTCTTTTTTATTTTTTCCACAATCTTTACATTTTTCCTTTAAAAGACTATATTTATTAAATATATTCATATATTCTTTTAAATAAATATTTCCTTTATGTTCATTTTCACATTCATAATCAATCATTGGATTTCTTTCTTTATAATTTAATTTAAGTGAACAAATTAAATTACAATGAGGACATCTTGTAATATCATTTTGATTCAATTTATAACTAGCAGATGTTTCTTCATTTGATATATTATTTGTTACACTCATTTAATGAAAGCTTTAAATTTATATAATTAAGTTTTCAATTGTCTAATTTAAATTGATTTAAATAAAACTTATTATCAAAAAAAAAAAAACTGAATTATTTTCAATTCAAGAATTATAAAAGCAAAATATTTCACTTAAGATAATGGATTCTAGATATTTTAAAAGTCAATTAATAAGTTTAAAATAAAAAGATTTAAATAATAATTGAATTTAAAAATATAATAATTATACATAAAATACATATTTTAATTAAAAAGTATCCCAGATATTTTTCTGTAAAAACTTTTTTCTTTAAATTAAAGGATCATCATTTTGGATTTTTTTTATCATCTAAAACAAGAATAGTTAATCATAATTTTTATTTTCTCGATTTTTAATATATAATAAAGAATATTACCGTTCAAATAATTTCTATTAATTTTTAATTACATTCTTTATCAATATCAAATTTATTTCCTTTGTTTAATTAAATATGGTAAACTTCATTTACATTTAACAAAAATAATTAAATATCAATTTCATAATGATAAAACATTTATTTAAATTATTATAACAAACATAATAAGTATAATACTTATCTTTAAATTACTACCTTTAATGAACATTTTAAAATTACCAATAATCAAAATCAATATTCCACAAAATTTAAATTTTAATATCTAAATTTATTTTTTTACACACATTTTCTTTATCTTTTTTGAGAAAAAAAATTAAAATAAATATTTGATTAAATGATTTATTGTTTTTTCTTCTTATTTACTCTTATTCTAAAGCTTTAGAATAATTTTCATTAAATTTTCTTTCATATTTTATTTTTCTTTTTGTTTCTTTGATTTTTCATTTTCATTTCTTTTTTTTAATTAAAAAAAATCTTTCAAAAAGAAAAACACTAATATTTCTCTATTATAATGAAAAAAAAGATAAAAAATGTAAAATAATATTTGTATCTATAATGATTTACTATCATAAATATCTTAATTCCTTTTTTTAAAATTCAAACAATTATTTTTTAAATGAATTTAATTAAAAAAAATGAATAATCTTGTAGAAGAAAGGGATACAAATGGAAATAATGACAGAGAAATAATATCCCATAAAAATGAAAACTCAAATAGAACTAATCCACTTCAATCAAATTTATTAAGTCAACCTAGAACTTCAAATTCCCAACAAGATAAATTAAACCAACAAGAACAAATAAAAGACCAAATTAAAAAGGAAAAAAAAAGTTATTATGGTCATATATTAATTTTTGGAGTAATTCTCTTAATAATAGAACAATACATTTCATATGTATTTATAATAGAAATAAACAATATAAAATGTAAGAATAAAAAATATAATATTTTATATAAATAGTATCGTCATTAGCATTTCCAATAATAAGATTAATCTTCTTTCATATATTATTTATTTTATTAATAAGTGCATTTTATTTAACTTCAAGAACAAATCCAGGAGCAATTCCATTATATTGGGGTTTTTATATTGGTGATCAAGATTATAAAAAAAAAAGATATTGTTTACTTTGTCAAGTTTTTAAACCTGATAGAGCTCATCATTGTTCAATTTGTAATACTTGTGTTTTAAATATGGATCATCATTGTCCTTGGGTTAATAATTGTATTGGATTTTATAATAGAAAATTTTTCATTCAATTACTTTTTTATTTCTTTTTATCTATTTTATATTTAGATTTTGTTTATATTCCTTATACTTATAATTCTATCTTGAAATTATATAATAATAGATTTACAGGGAAAATTTCTTTTATTTTTTATCATTTTTTTATTATTTTAAATCATGGAATTACATTAACTTTAACTTATTTGGATTTTGAATTTTTTAAATTTCATTTAAAATTAATTTTTAAAAATTGTACAACTATAGAAACTTTAGACCCTGAATTTGAAAAGAAAAATAAATTTAATCTTTCTTTTCGAGAAAATTGGGAACAAGTAATGGGAATTGATAAATTATTTTGGTTTATTCCTTTAATCACTGAATCAGGTTATCCAAAAGGAGATGGATTAACTTGGCCTGTTAATGAATTGGGTGATGAATTTAATGAAAATTTAACTAAATCTAATAAAGGTTTAGAAAAAACAAAAAGTGATTCTACTTTTAATACTAATACTAAATTAAAAGGAGGTAATTATGGAAGTAATTCTACTGCTTATGAAAGTAATAATAATGTTATTAGAAAAAATTTAGGAAATAATATTATTAATGATATTGGCTCTAAGAATATTGAAATGGCTGAGAAAAATGAAAGTAAATAAATTTTGGTTTTTTTTGATTTAATATAATATATGTTTATATTTATTTTATTTTTTTATATTTATTATTAATATGATAACAATAAATATATAAGATGATATAAAAATTATTCATTATTATTATTTCCAAAACAAGCTACAAAGGCATTTCCAGATTGTTCACAATTTTTTTTAATGTTATTTTTAATAATAATTGGCATTTCAAATAAACCATTAGGAATATTAATATGACTATCTAAATCAGTTTTAATTCCAGTATGTTTACTTAAAAAATCATTAATAGGTTCTAATAAATCTTTTTCATAATTAAATTCATTATGTGTCA
The DNA here is from genome assembly GCA_023807065.1 of Isotricha intestinalis. NCBI lineage: Eukaryota > Ciliophora > Litostomatea > Vestibuliferida > Isotrichidae > Isotricha > Isotricha intestinalis. Next base: position 10,329 of record JAJJLU010004417.1, on the reverse strand, counting down.
TATTTTCAGGTAAAAAAATTTCATAAGGACATTTACAATTATCTTTTAATTTTAAAGAATGTTCAAAAGGGATTAATTTATCTTTTTGTCCATGAATAAATAAAATAGGGCAAGTAACATCTTTAATATATTCAATAGAAGTAAATCTTTCACAAACTAATAATTGTAATATATTTCCAACTAAACTTCTAGCAGCTTCTTTAATAGAAGTAAATCCTGAAACAGAAATTAAAGCTCCTGGTTTTCTTTTACTTGATAAATATATTGCTGGAGAAGTTCCAATTGATCTTCCAAAAATAAATATATTTTCTTTATATGCATTTAATTTTTCAACAATAAAATCAAAGACAATTAAACTATTTTCTAATATTTTATTTGTATCTGTTTCATAATTATAAATAGAATATGTTGGATATTCTACTATTATAATATTCATCTGTAATTTTTCTTTTAGTTTTTCACATATATCTCTTGCTCCAAATATATCTTCCGCGTTTCCATGGAAGAAAATTAAGAATTTTTCACTTATTTTTTTTACTGCGTTTATTAAGAATAAACATGGTATATATGATTCTTTTTCATTTGGTTTTGGAATGAATATTAACTCACCGTCATATTCTAAAGCTCTTTCAAAATTAAATTTTGGAGATGGAAATAATATTGAGTTTAATTCCATTTTTTATATTTTTTTAAAAAATTAAAAAATAAATTTTTAATCGAATAAAATAATAAACCAATCAAAAATTAATAATTTTTAATAATATATCATCTTTTCTAAATATCAATAAAAATATTATTATTTATTTTTTTCTTTTAAAGCCATTTTTTCCTTTTTATATTTATCAATTCTTTCTTTTAATTCCTTATTAGGTATTAACATTTCTTTAGTTAATGAACTTCTAGTATAAGGATCAATAGGATTAGAAAGTAATTGAGTTTCAATAGTTTGTCTATCACAAGTCATATTAGAAGAAGGAAGAATAACAGGATCTTCCATAATTTCATCTGTTATAGGATCTAAAAATTCTTCTGGACAATCATCATAATTTATTTTTTTAGATTCTGCTAAAAGTTCAGCTTCTTTTAATTGTTTATTTACAAAATTATCAAAATATTCTGAAGTTTCATAATCTAATTTTGCTTTTGATTTTGATTTTATTATTTGAATTGCTGTCAAAAAATTATCATATTTATAACTTCTTTGATCTGTTACAACATATTCAATAAATTCTTCATATTCTCTAAATGCTACATATATTTTTATTAATGATGTTAAAATGAAACTTGGATTAAAATTATAATCTAATTTATTTTTTACTTTTAATTGCTTACTTTTTGAAGTAAATTCATCTAAACAATAATTAACTAAATATGCTAATTTTTCAGCAAGTTTTAAATTCATAAAATATTTTTGTAAACAATTACAAATAATAACTAAAAAATCAAGGGATGAATTTAATAAACCTGATGATGGTTTTAATAATCTATCATTTTCATTAAATTTATTTTCTTCTAATTGTTTAGTTTCTTCATCTAATTTATCCCAATTTTCTTTATCATCTTTTTTATCTTGATATAATTTAATATCTGTTAATTTTTGAATAACTTCATCAATTAAAAAAGTAACATCACTCATTAACATATTTAACATTTTTGTAGCATCTTCAGAATGTTCATTTGAATAAGAAACAATTTGTTCTTTAAATATATCTTGATGACTTTTAAAAACATTATTTATTAAAGTTAATACTTTATTTCTAACTGCAAATCTTTCATAATATTGATTTGAAGTTCCTAATCTTTCAGCATCAACAAAAACTCTCATAACACAAGCTATCATATTTTTTTTTACAAATTGATCTTTTAATAATCTATTATGAGCTGATTGAATATGATTTTCTCTTTTTTCATAATCATTTAATAAAAAAGTATATAATAAAATATCAAATATTTGACTCCTTAAATGTGGATTGTGAATTAAATCTAATCTACTTGAATATATTAATGCAAAGTAAATTATATCATTTAATAAATCTAAATTTTGAAAAAATAAATGTGCTGAAAATTGCCTTATTAAAGTACAACTTTCTATTTCATTTGAGATTAACATTTCTGGCATTGAAGATAAAGTTATATTTGATTTTCCTTCTAATATATTATAAATATCTATTTTAAATTCTTTAATATTATTAAAATTTGGAATATTTAAACTCATCAAAAATAAATTTGTTATTCTATTAAATAATAAAATTGATTCTGTGAATTTATCATTTCTTAAATAAATATCTAAACATTTTTTAGTTATGAAAAGTTCTTTTGTTTGTTCATTATTTAATCCAAAAGATTTATAACTGGTTTCTAATCTTTGAATTGTATTTAAATAGGCTTTGTTTAAATGTTGAATGAAATAATTATAAACACAATGAATTAAAAAGAACATTTTAGTAATTTTAGAATAATTAATTTCTTTACTTTCATTTTTCTTTTCTTCTCTGAATTCTTTTGATTTATCAGAATCAATTAAATCAAATTTACTAAAATGAATACAATCATCATTATAAATAAATTTATAATCTATTAATTTAACAATATCAATAATAAAATTAGAGTTTTTAAAATTAAAATCTTTAATTTCTTTAACGCATTCATTAAAAAATAATTTAATTAAAACTAAGAATAAATTCATTAAAAAACCATTAGTAGAAGAAATTAAAATATTAGGTTGCATTTTAATCCATTCAACATTAAGATTAACAATATTATATAAAAATTCAAAAGTTAATTTTTCATTATCTTCAATTAAAAATTGAAATAATTTACTAATATCATCAATTAAAGAATTTAATTTTGAAGAATAACTTTTAATATTAGGATCATTATCATTAACTAAATTTCTATTAAAAGATGATTTAATTTGTTCAACTGTACTTTCCCAAGGAATCATACTTAAAAAAGGTCCAAATAAAGAAACTCCCATTAAAGTTTTTCCATTAATATTTTTTGGATTAAATTGTTTATTTTCTAAAAATACACTTTTTACTGAAGGATATTTTTCAAAAATTAATATTAATAATCTTATATTTTTCCTTATATTATTATGCTTAAAAAAAGTTTGATTATCTACATTTTGAGTATGAATTATTTCAAATAAATAATCAAAAACTGATGATAAAGAATTTTTATCATTACCACAATTATTAATAAAATCTCCTAATAAAAAAAATAATTCTTCTTCTTCTGTATTTGAAAAATAATCGTTTAAATTTTTTTTAACTTCATTTCTGTTTAAATTTATAGAAAAATTATCAGGAGAAGTTATAATTTGACCTAAATAAGTTGCAATAACTCTTCTTACTTCAGAAAATTTTGGACCTAAATCTTTTTTAAATCTAATTTCAATCATTTCAAAAGCTCTATGATAACTTTTAAGTAAATAATTTATTATATCTTTTTTATATGATGTATCATTTATCACTGATAAAATTATATCATCTAAATTTTCTAAACGAAAAACATTTGGTTTTCCAAAAGATAATATTTGAGCACAATACATTTCTAAAAATATATAATTCTTTTTATTTTCTGAATTTAAAGTTATTTGAAATACTTTTTCAACTACTACATTTTCGAAATCTATTTCTTTTTTCTTTTCTTCTTTTTTTTCTTCTTTATTATTGTCGTTGTTGGTTGTATTTGGTATTATTTTTTTTTCATCTTTTTTTTCTTCTTTTTTTTCTTCTTCTTTATTTTCATTTGGGTTTTTTATTAAAGTTAATTCAGATAATTTAAATTTGTTTGATTCATTTTCTTTCTTTTCTTCTGGTTCATCAAATTGAATTAAATTAATTTCTTTTTTTTCAGGTTCTTCATTTAATTTAATAAATTTATATTTTTGTCCTTCTTTATTATTATTATCATTTATTTCATCTTTTGTTTTAAGTGATGTAGTTTCAGCAGTTTTAAAAGGAAGAAAACTTAATTTAGGTCTATCATCATTATTTTCTTTTTTCTCTTCTTTAATATTTTTTATTTGATTGTTACTTTCATTATTAATATTAGTATAGTTATTATTATTATTTTCATTATTTGATGTAGAACCAGAAAAATTTGCCCATCTATTCATCATCCTTTCTTTAGTTATATCTTCCGCTGATTTTTTATTATTATTATTATTATTATCATTTGAATTTGAATTTGGTTCTTGAGATTGTTTTCCATTATATTGACCCATTTAAAGTATTTTTTTAAAATAATAAATCGCTATTAATTAAAAAATATTAGAATAATATTTTTCAAATTTCAAAATTAAATAAAATGCTCACTCACGGAAGATTAAATGCAATCAATCAAAAACAACAACTTTTAACTACAAATAGATTAAATAGTCCAGTCACGAAACAAATAGAATTAAAAAATTCTATAAAATTGGCTTTAACATCTAAAATTAAAGTAGATAATTTTGAAGAAGAAACTAATAAAATTTGTAATTGTGGAGGTTCTTTTGTTAAAGGAATATATAATTCTAAAGATATAATAGTTTGTGATAAATGCATTAAAGTTAAATATTTTAAAAGTAAAGTAAATAATAAAAAAAAAAATTTAAAAAGGTCAACAGACAACAAAAGTGAAATTTTAAGATCTTTAAAAGAAAATAGTCCATTTCAAAAAAATAAAATAATTTCAACTAAAATATATAAAAAACCAAAATTTGAAGGTGAAAATTATAAGATAACTTCTTTAAATAATCCTTTTATTCCAATTAATGTTAAAAAATCAAGTTTTGCTCAAGATAATTTCAGCCAAAAATTCGAAGATAATAATATGAATAAAGTAAATGATAAATCTAAAAAAAATTTATTAAATTCACTTCCTGATTTTAGAACTCTTCTTAAAAATTATTATACCCATACAATAGGAAATAGTTTAGAAAGGGAAAAAAGTAATTTTGAAGAAGAAAAAGTAAAATCAAATTCAAATTCAATTTCAGATGATTTAAATATAAATTCTTATAAATTAATAAAATTAATTGGTAATGGAGCATATGCAAATATTTATTTAGTTCAAGAATATAAAACAAAAAAAAATTATGTATTTAAAAAAAGTATAATTGATGGAGAAAGAAAATTAGAAAAAATAAAAAATCAAATAAAAATTATAAAAGCATTAAATGAATTAGATGATAATTCAAAAGAAAATATAATAGAAGTATATAAATATTGTCTGAAAAAATTAGATTTAACATCATATTCACTTTATTTATTAATGCCATTAGCAATAACAGATTGGTCAAAACAAATACAAAATAAAAATATAATTTTTACTGAAGAAAAATTATTTCAAATTTTAAAAAGTTTATCAAAAGCATTAAATATAATGCAATATAAAAATATTGCACATAGAGATATTAAACCACAAAATATTTTATTTATGGAAAATGGAAGATATAAATTGTGTGATTTTGATGAAAGTATTTTTGTAAAAAAAGCATATAATTATTTTGAAGTTAAAGGAACTGAAATGTTTATGTGTCCAATTCTTCATAATTGTATTTTTACTGGAGTAAAAAAAATTAAAATTAATGTTTATAAAAGCGATATTTATTCTTTAGGTTTATGTTTTGTTTATGCTATTACTAAAAATTTAAATATTTTAAAAAATATAAAAAAGTGTTCTGATGATAAAAAAAATAAAAAATATATTATAGATAATATTATAAATGATATAAGTTATAGTGATGATTTTATTAATGTAATAATGAAAATGATTGCATTTAATGAAAAAGATAGATTTGATTGTATTGAATTATACTCATTTATAAATAAAAATGTTTATAGTTAAATATAAGTTTTTTGTTCATTTATTTTTTTGTGATTTTTTTTGTAAATCAAAAATTTAAAAAATATAATTAATTATTCTATATTTAACATTTATATTAAACTTATTTTATTAATTTTTGATTAATACTTATTTAAGAAATATTATATCCTTTTCTTTTTTAATTGACTAATAAATATTAACTTTAACTCTTTTACTTTTATGATTCATTTGTGGGATTTTATTTCTTTAGAAATCAAATTGAGTATCATTTCATCATCAAAATATTTCTTAATTAGAAGCAATATTAAGGCTTTTTCATTATTATTAATATTATTCAAAATAAAATAATAATTACCTTTCATTCTATTTTTTCTTTAAAAAAACTTTTTCATCATTTTTATCTCCACCATAATTATTATTTTTCTTTCCAAAACCAATTTGTTTATCATCTAGAGTACTATAATAATTATTTTTCAAATTTAGAAAAAAAATGTTTTATGTTATGAATTATATATTTATTATCCATATCTTTTATCTTCTAATACAATATTTCTGGTATATAGATTTTGATTACCAGTTAATTTTAAATTGAAATAAAAATTGGAATTAATTGATTTTATTTAAAGTGCAATTTATCCTCTTAAAAATGAGAAATCAAATAACAATTTTACTATTTTTAAATATAATATCTAAAAAATGAAAATAAAAGAATCAAAAACTCATGGAATTGTAATCAATAATTATAATAATGATAAGGGTAATATTATATTAAACATAATAATGAAAAAGAAAATATGAAAATAAATAAAAATGTTTAATTTGATTGCCTTGTTAAAAAACTTTTTCATTTTTAAATTAAAAAATAATTAAATTATAGATTAAAGATAAATAAAGTGTAATAAACTACATTAGAATCAATTTTAATTAATTTTTATAAATTAAATTAAATATTTTTTTTAAAATTTAAAAATTAAAAATTTAAAATCAATTTCATATATTACTATTATAATTAATATATATATAAAATGTCCTCCAAAATACCATATAGAAAAATACCTCTTTCAAAAATAGATTGGACAAAAGATGAAATAGAGCCTCCAATTCTTTTAGAAGAAATAGAATCAGAATTAAGAGAAGCATTAGATAATATATCAGAAGGGAAAAAAATAAATCCACATATAATTCAAAGTGGTTTAAGATCAATTAATTTTCATAAAGACCATCCTGAAATTTACAAAGTTATTGAAGAATTATGTTTAGATTATGATATTAAAGGAAAGGATTTATTAACAGATGATATTATTTCATATATAAATTCTCATTTAGGAGATAATAAAACTAGAAATGGAACTAATATTATTTTTGAAAATTTAAAAGATGAAAAAATTGGAAAAATTTCCCCTGAAAGTCTTCAACAAATTATTGAAGAAATTGGAGATAAAATGAATGTTGAAGATGTTAAATATTTAATGCAAACTATTGCTGAACCTTCTAATGATATTAATATTACTTCTGAAGAAACTTATTATATTATGACAAAGAAACCTGCTGATGTTGTTAGAATTACTTCTCTTACTAAAAATATGTAAAATTTTTTATTTAAAGTTTCAAAAATTCTTTTTTTTTTAATTTTATTTGGCTTTTTAAATTAAAAGTTATTTATTATATATATAATATGTATTTTATGTATATATATATTAAATTTAAATTAAATAATAGTTAGTTTATTTAGTTAAAATATTTCTTTTCATTTTATTATTTTTTTCTTTAGAAATTATAAATACTTATTCAAAAAATATTCTTAAATTTATATTTTTCAATACATATATAAATATAATAAAATCCCTTCCTTTAATATATTTTTTTTATTATTATATAAAGACGTAAATAAAGTCCTGAGAAAATATCTTTCTGTTTTTTATCAGTTTTTAATGATGATATTTTAAAAATAAAAGAATAAAAATACTTATTTTGAAATAATGAAATAAAATAATAATTATAAATATAAATAAAATTCTATTAAAAATATTATTATCAAATGAGGTTATTGATGATTAACTTTTAGATATTATTTAATATATTAATAATTGAAAAATTAAAGGATTAATCATGTTTAAAGAAAAGAATAATATTATATATAATAATAATAGAATTAAAAAAGAGTTCTGAATATATATTAAAAAGAAAAATGTTATCTATGATAAAAATCTAAACGGATATTTATAAAAAATGCGTTTTTTTGAGATTATTAATGTATAATTATTGATTTTAATCCTGATAAATTTCTAATTATGAAGTATTGAAATCAATTTTTTTTCATCTATTGATCATTTATTAATTTAAAAATGACTATTAATATGCTCATTAAAACTTTTCTTAGATTTTCATTACTATTATTTCTTTTTATAAAAAGTTATTTGAACATTCAAGAAATTTGTTAAAAGTGTTTTTTAATTAATTAATCATGTTATTGTGAATCATTATATATGTGAGGAAAAATATAATTATTTGTTTAATTTATATAAATGAATATAATATATAATATATCTAATGAAGTAACATTTGTTATTTATAAATTGAATCAAAATGATATTACAAGATGTCCTCATTGTAATTTAATTTGTTCACTTAAATTAAATTATAAACTTTATAATTTAATTTAAGTGAACAAATTAAATTACAATGAGGACATCTTGTAATATCATTTTGATTCAATTTATAAATAACAAATGTTACTTCATTAGATATATTATATATTATATTCATTTATATAAATTAAACAAATAATTATATTTTTCCTCACATATATAATGATTCACAATAACATGATTAATTAATTAAAAAACACTTTTAACAAATTTCTTGAATGTTCAAATAACTTTTTATAAAAAGAAATAATAGTAATGAAAATCTAAGAAAAGTTTTAATGAGCATATTAATAGTCATTTTTAAATTAATAAATGATCAATAGATGAAAAAAAATTGATTTCAATACTTCATAATTAGAAATTTATCAGGATTAAAATCAATAATTATACATTAATAATCTCAAAAAAACGCATTTTTTATAAATATCCGTTTAGATTTTTATCATAGATAACATTTTTCTTTTTAATATATATTCAGAACTCTTTTTTAATTCTATTATTATTATATATAATATTATTCTTTTCTTTAAACATGATTAATCCTTTAATTTTTCAATTATTAATATATTAAATAATATCTAAAAGTTAATCATCAATAACCTCATTTGATAATAATATTTTTAATAGAATTTTATTTATATTTATAATTATTATTTTATTTCATTATTTCAAAATAAGTATTTTTATTCTTTTATTTTTAAAATATCATCATTAAAAACTGATAAAAAACAGAAAGATATTTTCTCAGGACTTTATTTACGTCTTTATATAATAATAAAAAAAATATATTAAAGGAAGGGATTTTATTATATTTATATATGTATTGAAAAATATAAATTTAAGAATATTTTTTGAATAAGTATTTATAATTTCTAAAGAAAAAAATAATAAAATGAAAAGAAATATTTTAACTAAATAAACTAACTATTATTTAATTTAAATTTAATATATATATACATAAAATACATATTATATATATAATAAATAACTTTTAATTTAAAAAGCCAAATAAAATTAAAAAAAAAAGAATTTTTGAAACTTTAAATAAAAAATTTTACATATTTTTAGTAAGAGAAGTAATTCTAACAACATCAGCAGGTTTCTTTGTCATAATATAATAAGTTTCTTCAGAAGTAATATTAATATCATTAGAAGGTTCAGCAATAGTTTGCATTAAATATTTAACATCTTCAACATTCATTTTATCTCCAATTTCTTCAATAATTTGTTGAAGACTTTCAGGGGAAATTTTTCCAATTTTTTCATCTTTTAAATTTTCAAAAATAATATTAGTTCCATTTCTAGTTTTATTATCTCCTAAATGAGAATTTATATATGAAATAATATCATCTGTTAATAAATCCTTTCCTTTAATATCATAATCTAAACATAATTCTTCAATAACTTTGTAAATTTCAGGATGGTCTTTATGAAAATTAATTGATCTTAAACCACTTTGAATTATATGTGGATTTATTTTTTTCCCTTCTGATATATTATCTAATGCTTCTCTTAATTCTGATTCTATTTCTTCTAAAAGAATTGGAGGCTCTATTTCATCTTTTGTCCAATCTATTTTTGAAAGAGGTATTTTTCTATATGGTATTTTGGAGGACATTTTATATATATATTAATTATAATAGTAATATATGAAATTGATTTTAAATTTTTAATTTTTAAATTTTAAAAAAAATTATTTAATTTAATTTATAAAAATTAATTAAAATTGATTCTAATGTAGTTTATTACACTTTATTTATCTTTAAATTATAATTTAATTATAATTTTTTTAAAAATGAAAAAGTTTTTTAACAAGGCAATCAAATTAAACATTTTTATTTATTTTCATATTTTCTTTTTCATT
>JAJJLU010004416.1:0-13289 GCA_023807065.1 Isotricha intestinalis | reverse complement strand
ACTTATATTTTCATCAAAAAAAGGATGTTTTAATTGAGTTAATTCATATAAAATTATTCCTAAATTCCATATATCACTTTTATAATCATAAAGTTCGTTTTTCATTATTTCTGGACTTAAATAAATTTGTGTTCCTATCATTGTTTTAGCTTTTGTTCTATATTTCATCAATGCAGCAATTCCAAAATCTCCTATTTTAATTTTATTATTTTTTGTTAAAAATATATTTAAAGGTTTTAAATCTCTATGAATTATTTTATTTTCATGAATATATTTAACTCCTTCACATATTTCTATAAACCATTCTATTATTTCTTTCTCTTCAAAATATTTATTTTTATTTTTTTGTTCATTTATTTTATTAGATAAATCTCCTCCTTCTTCGTATTCCATTATAATATCAATTTTATTATTTTCTAAATAATATTCATTACAATTGACTATATTAGGATGTTTTAATTTTGATAATACAATTCCTTCTTGTATTGCCATGTTTCTTTCTTTTTCATCTAATTTTAATAAATTTATTTCCTTAATAATTATTTTTTCTTGATTATCCTTTTTTTGAGCAAGATAAACTTTTTTAATTTGATCTAACATCAATATTTCAATTTGTTTATATTTCAATTTCAAAATTTCATTTCCTCCAAATTCTTCCATTTATATAACAATTGTTTTAATTCTATTTATATAATAATTAATTGTTCAAAAAATATATTTATCAATATTTAATCATAAATTATTCTAATTATAATCTCTATTTAAATAAATAAAATTGAAATCATAAAAGTTTTTACTTAAAATTTATTCCAGATTTTAATCTTTTGGAATAAGAATAAGATTTAATATTTTGGTTATTTTTTTTATTATTTGAACTTAATAAGAAATTTTGTTTAATGTTATCTTTTTTAAAAAAACTTTTTTCTTTAGAAGACATTAATCTTATAGTATTATTTTTTTTATTTATAAATCCATTAATGTTTAATAATTGTTTATTATTAAAGTTATTTCTCATAGTCATATTTTTATTGTCTTCAAAAAATGTATTATGAAAATTGGAAATACTAAAAGAAACTTGTTGTAATCTGTCTCTAATTTTTTTATTTGAATTTAATAATTCATTATTATTTAAATTAGTTTTATTATAATATGGATTTACTAATTTAAATTTTGAATTATTATTTCTACTAATTTTTTTTATTCCAGAAAAAATTCTGAATTTCAAATTTGATGTTTTTGCAAATTTTTGTCTTAATAATTCTTCAGTTTCTTTTTCAAATTTTTCTTTTTGAGCAATTAAATTTCTGATAAAATATTTAGCTCTTTGTTCAACCCTTAATGCAATTTTATGATGAATAATTTCATAAGAATTAATTAAAGAATTAGCAATTGTATTAGGAACAAAAAAAATTTCTCCTATATCAGAAACACATTCTACATTAAATAAATTATTTCCACTTTTATAATCATAAAAATCATTAAAACCAATAATTTGATTTTTATCAATTGATATTAAAAAAAATTCTTTTTTTTGATTTAATAAAGAAATAAATTCAGAAGAGCCTAAAACAGGATTTGAAATACTTTCACTGTCATTCTTTAAGTTTTTATCTTTTTCACATTTAAATTCTGAAAGATAATTTTTAAAATCATCTAAACTATGACTTAAACTATGAATTATACCATTAATTTCATTTATTGTTCTTTTTGTTTTAACTTCAAATTCACCGTTTTTAATTAAATAAATACCATAATGAGGTGAATCTTGTTTAATGATATTTACTCCTTTATTAACTAATTTATATTTAAAAAAAGAAGAAAAATTATCCATGATAAACTTAATATTAATCCCTTGAAAAATAAATAATTCTTTAAATAATTTTTCTAAACAATCTTTTTGATTAGAATGAATATTTTTATAATAATCTAAATTATTTATTTTATATTTATCTAAACAACCAAATTTACTTCTTTGAACTGTTATATAAGTATATAATTCTTTAACATGTTTTGGTTCTGTTAAAGTATCAATAAAAGAACCATTAAATATAAATTTACTAAAAACATATTCTGGAATAATAAAAGCATACTCTGGTTCTTTATTAATTTCTTTTTCTATGTTTACATCTTTATTTTTTTTCTTACAATTTATTAATTTTATAAATTCATTGATATTGTAATGATGAAACCATTCATTTGTAATTATACTTTTTTTAAGTATATGAAAATATTCTTCAAAATTAAATGTTTTTAAATTTTTACAATATGAAATAGGATCGTTTGGCATATTATATATATTATTATTTCTTGTTAAACATTCTGTTAATAAAAAATTTTCTTGTAATATTTGTAATTTCATTAAATGAAGAAAATATTCTTTTATAGTCAAAAAAATTTTAGAATATCTTATTGATAATTCAGCAACTTTTCCTTTTATTAATATATAAAAAAATGAATCTTCATCTCCTAATTTTTTTAATGTAGAACCTTTTGGTAATTCTAAATAAGTTATATTTTCTGCTAATTTAAATAAAATTTTGTCTAATTCTTTTTTAACTGGTTCATCTAAATAATCAATCAAAGGTTTAAGAGATTTTAAAATTGATAAAATTCGTAAATTTTGTCCATTTGTCCTTTTATCAGGAGGAACTTTTATAAAATTTAAATTTTCATTTAACTCATCGGTCATATTTTTAATGATTATTAAAAAAATTTTTAAACCTTTTTCCCATATCAAAAAACTGATGAATTTATTAAAAATTAATAATGAAAAATTGAGACTTTAATATTTGAAAAATTTATGTAATTTATTTATAATTAATATAAATTCTTTGTTCTTTTTATAATTTATCCCTATAAAACCCAAAAAAAAACTGAAATCATTGTAATGATGAATTACTCTTTTTCTTTAATAAAAAATTGTAAATAATGATAGTTTAATTACTTAATTCGAAAATTGTTGAAGCAATTTTTTTATTTTGAATATAATATAAATAAATCTATAATATGTTAGAAATAAAAAATTTGATAAGCATTTATAACTTAAAATTTGATTTTAGACTTATTATTAGTATTTAAACAAACTCTAAAGAAGATATTACAAATTTTTAATATCAAAAATTCTTTATAATTTCTTTTTGTTTCTCTATTATTTTATTCTAAAGATTATTCTAATAAATTTAATCTTATAGTGTGAAAAATGTTATAAAAAAATAATTCTATAATTTTCAAATTTAAAATGGAATATCAATCAAATAAATATTCAAATAACACTTTAAATATAAATTCTAATTACAAAGGAAATCATAATAATAAAATTGAGAAATTGGAAAAAATTATAGAAAATAAAAATATTTTAATAGAACAATATCAAGAATTAGTAGAATCATGTTATGAAAAATTAAAAAAATATAAGCAAGACAATATAAATTTAAGAAATGAAATGGAAAAATATTCTTTAAATGAAATTAATTATAGAAAAGAAAGGAAAAATGAAAATAATCAAAATGAAAACATGGAAAATAATATTATTTACAATGAAGAAATTCCTTTTGATGCAAATTTAAAAGGAAGAAAAACTAAATTAAAAAGTAAAAATGATAATAATGATTTGAATAATAAAAATAATTATGAAATAAAACAAATTCAACATTTAGGAGAAGAATTAAATGAATTAATATCTTTAAATAAAAAGAATCAAGAAAAATATGAAACAAAATTAGGAAATTTAATTAATAAATTAGAAAATTTAGGAAATAAATTTCAATAAAAAAACTTATTTAAAAATAAATCATTTTGTTTTTACAAAATCAAAAAAAATTAAAAATAACATTTTATATTATATGTAATATTTACTTCTTATTTAATCATTAAAAATTTAAATTTTTATTAATTTTTAATTATTAATATTTTTTTGTTTTTTTTATAATTTAATCTTTTAACTATTTTTCATGATCTTCAAAATAGAAAAAAAAACAGTATATTAAAAAAAATTTATAAATTGTATATAAAAATTATGAAATATTAATTTTGAATTTGATAATTATTTATAATTTTAGTAAAGACATCTCTTTTTTTATTTAAAAATTTATCTTTGAATAAATATAAAATGTTATTTTTATATTTTCCAAAGTTGGAATTTTTTTCAATTAATTTTTTTACTTTTTGAGAATAATATAAACATTTTTTATTACTATTAATTTTGTTTTTTTGACAAATAAAATTTTCTTTATTGTTATTTTCATTATTTTCTTCATCTAAATCCATATTCATATTAAAATAAAAATTTCTATTTTCTTTTTCTTTTTCAATTCCTATATTTATCTTAGATTCTGGTATATTTTCTAAATCCATATCATTCTCATTTTCTGTTAAAAAATTTTTATATTTTGAAAAACTTTTTGAACTTATTAAGGATTTAAAATTATCCTCATTAATATTATAAAATTTAGGAATAATATCTTCTTCAAAATCATTTTTTTTTAAGCAATTATTATAAAGTTCATATTCATCATTAAAGAAGGTATTTTCCATTATATTTTAAATTCTTTTATTATTTCGAAATATAAATTGATTTTTTAATGATTTATGATTTTTATTTAATCTATTTCTGTTATTTTACCTTTTTACCAAAAATTTTTCAATTAAAGTATAGTTATGGTTTATTTTTCTTTTTTTTGTTTTTATAAACTCTATTATTAGTTAAAAATAAATATTATTCATTATAAAATGATAAAAAAAATTGTTATTATTCAAATTTCTTATTTGTTCGAAAAGAAAAATCTAAATTTAACTTAGTTGTTTTATTAAATTTATTATTTTTTACTTCTTTAAATTTGAAAATTAAAAAAAAATTCTTTTTCTGTTTTATTTTAATTAAAAATTTCTTTAATTATAATTGAATAAAATTTTAATAATAATTAACAATGTAATTTTAAAATAATAAAAGAATTTTTTTTACATTAATCATAAATATTTAAAAACTGTAAATTTATAATTGAATAAAATAATTAATCATTATTTATATTAAATTTACTTTATTAAATATTAACATTCATTTAAATCATTGTCATTTGTATTTCCTTCTAATAATTTTAAGTAACAACAATTTTTTTTCTCCAATTGATTTTGTATAATGTTTTAATTTACTTTTTAAAGTTTTTTTCATTTTATTTAATAAATCAATCCTTCATCAGAAAATGAATTTATATTTTGTTGATTTCTTCTATTTTTTTCTTCATTATTTAGTTTCATTTGACTATTATTTTTACTATTTTTATAATCAAAAATAATAAATTGTTTAGAATTTTTATAATAATTTGTTCCAGGAATTAATTTATTTTTAGGTTTACTAATATTATTTTTGTTTAATTGAATATAAGTTTTACCATAAATTTCTTCAATATTTAATTTATTTTTATTTTGCCTATGACTAATTGCTTTACCGAAATTTGAAGTTGATTCTATTGTTCTAACTTTTTCATTATTTAATTTTTTTTTTACATTCTTTTTTTTCTCTTTCATTTTTATTGAATCTGATTTTTTTTCTTGACCAGGAAATTTATTTAATCTAATTGTTAAAGTATGTGGATTATTATTATATAAATATTTTTTAATTTCTTGATTTATTAATATATTATTATCAATATTAGTTGAAAAATTATTATTATATTTTGTTTTAATATTTATTGTCGGAGAATTCATTGAAAAAATATTATCTGAAATTTCATTTTTTTTATTAATTGATAAATATCCGTATCCATCTTTACTAAAAAAATGATTTAATGAATTTAAATCAATTTTTTTAATTTTAAAATTTTCTTTATATATTGAAAAATAATTTATAAAATTTAACAATCTATTTCTTGGTCCTATTGGAATATTCATTTCTTTTAAGTCTTCTTTATTTAACACTAATAAATCACTAAAATCAATTTTATTTAAATACATTTTTTCTAAATAAATTTCATCAATTTCTAAATTTTTAAAAACTGTTTCAATTAAGATTTTATTCGAATTTATATTATGATTAATATTATTTATATTCTTATTATTTATACTATTTATATAATTATTATTAATACTATTTGTAAAATTATTGTTTGGACTATCTTCAATTCAATTTAAATCATTGTATAACCTTGTTTTATTTTGTGAAAATTTTATGTTGTATAAATTATCAGAAAGAGAATTATTATAAGCATTATTATTTAATGTTGTTTTTGTCAGATTTAATAGTTTTGACCTATCAGATTGTTCAGTCGGAAAATCAAAACTTGGTTGATAAAATATTAAACTATTATGAAAATGATGGTGTGGTAAATAAGAAAATTTTTTAAGTTGAGATTCTTGAATTTTATGGATTTTTGATTTTTTCTTCACAATAATTTTTTAACTTTTTTGTTTGAAATAATTTAGATTTAGGAAATTGCTCATTCATAATATAATTTTTAGTTAAATTTAATTTTTAATTTAATTTAATGTAAAAAGAAATAATGAATATAAGAGTTAAAAATAAATATTTGACTTTTAAATATTAATAATAAAAATTTACTCTAACAATTTTTTAATATTAATAAATTATACAAATAAATTAAATATTTATTGTTCCATAAAGAAAAAAGAATAAAAAAAATCAAGAACAAAATAGTTATTTTTTCAATAGTTCTAAAAATATTATATTGTAAAGAATACAATGAATCATTTCTTCTTCTTTCTTGATTTGTTTTAATTGAACTTCTTGAAAAGCAATTTAAAATATTTTTTTCATTTGAATATTTAATAAATATCTTAAATCAAAACAATAATATAAAATAGAAATAAATTTCATAATATGTTTTTAAAAATGTGAATTTGATAAAAAAGAGATTTTACTTTAAATTACTTTTCATTTATATTTGGCCATTCAATTTTAAATAATAAAATAGTAAGAAATTACTTTATATATTATTTTTCCATGATTTTATATTTTACAATGTTTTTTAATTTCTTTATTTTAGTTATTTTAGATGCTTTGATTATCGATAAATCTTCATATAAACTATCAATATTTAATTTTAATTCTTACAAAAAATTAATTTATATTTTTTCAGTTTTTCCAATTAAAAATTTAGAAAATTATTATTTTCTCAACATATACATAATTGATTTTGTTTTTAATCTTAATTAAAAATAATTTCTTTTACATGAATATTTCTTAAATGTATTTTTATTTGTAATTTATTATTGAAAAGCAAAACTATAATTAAAAAACCAAAAAAAAATTTTTCCTTTTTAACTAAATTTCAAAATAAAAAAAATAAAAAGGATATACCCCTAAGCATCCAAACTTTTTTGACAAGCATTACAACACCCTTTACAACATTGAGTAGTAAGATTTTGAGCAAAAGGAATAAAAGAAAGCATATACCAAACCCCTGCCACACTTTCAACAATAGCAATAATAAAAATTATAGATTCATGGACGTGAAGAATAGATAAAACAATAGAACCAATCATACAACCAAACAAAATCATAGCATTAAGAAATCTAATAGGTTCTAACATTTTTGAAAATAAGCTTTTATAGTTGATTAACCATAAAGTTGAAGTAAATAATATTATTATCCCTGCTGTTAAATAATATACTGAATCTGTGTCTAATATATTACTTATTACTAATAATAAACCTATTATTGCTTGAACCACAAAAAATATTAATCTTTTTTGAAAATCAATTTGTGGACATGTTGGTTCTTCTTTTTTTAATGAAGCTAAAGCTCCTGCTGCTTGGAGAGATGTTTTTAAATCTGTTGACATTTTTAATTGTTTTATTTTTTTTTTGATTTTTTTTTTTTGACTTTTTTTTTGATTTTTATTCTTTTTCTTAGTTTATTAATATTAATATTTATTTTTTTCAGGATTCTATTAGATATTTATTTAATTTTTATATTTTTTGTTTTTCAAAAAAGTTTTGAAACTTTCGAAGATTATTTAAATTTTTATAATTTTGTTTAAAAAAATGAGTTCAAAATTTGAGATAATTTATTCAAAAAGAAAAATTTCAAAAGAGATATTTAATTATTTAACAAAAGAAGAATTAACAAATTTATCTTTATGTTCAAAATCATTATATTCTATAATAAATAAAGAAAATTATATTTTTTTAGAAGTATTAGGTTCCTCAAGAGCACCGTAAGAATAATTAATTTTTTTAATAATAGATTTTCGGATATCATTTTAAAAAAAGAAAATTATTTTGAGGAAACTAATATGGAAATTATTAGTTATATTTCAAAAAAAACTGAAATATTATATAATAATTTTAAAAAAGAAAATAAAATATTGATAATTTTATATATTTTTTCGTTTTTAATAATTGGAATAGATTTAACAAGCCTTTTATTTGCTATTACAAAAAAAAAATATTTTGACCCAAAAAAAATAGATGAAAAAAATTGGACTGTTATTACTCCATTCTTAGTTGAATGGTTTATTACTATTCTTTTTCTAATTTATTATAAATATAAATTGAGAATTATTAAAAAACAAGTTGTTAAAATTATTGATGGATGTAAAACTAATATGAAATGCGCAAGTGAATATAATATTCAAAATTTATTGAAAAAATTAAATTTAATAATTAAATATTATAAAAATGATATTTTCGAAAAATACCTTCAATTAATTATTATTTTTTATATTCCTGTTGCAATTAAGATTATAGTTTTTGAAAAGTCTCAATTTAAAAGAATTTTTACTATATATTCCTCAATATTTTTTTTAATAATGATTTTAAAAAGTTTATTTAAATGTATAATAATAAAAATAAAAAGTCATTATCAAATGAGAAATAATAATTTAAAATATTATAATGAACAATATCCTTTAAATACAAAGATTTTAGATATATCAAAATATTCAAGACAAAATAAATCATTTATTTCAGAAATATTTATGATAATAACATCATTTTTAATAAAAGGATTTTTATATATATTATGTATACTTTATTTTTCACAAATAGGAGATAAATTAGATGATCCAATAAATGGATGTTCTTGGGTAATTCTTTTTATTCCAATTTTTATTTTATTTGTGCCTATCATTGTTTATAGTATATTACATTGTATTTCTCTTTATAAAATATTTTTAGGAAAAATTTGGATTGTTATTATAACATGTATTCCTTGTATTTTATCTTTTCAAATAAATTCTATATTAATTCCTATGATTTTAGATAATAGAATTAGTATTAACTATTATTATATTCCTTTTCTTAATATTTTTGGAACAATAATGTTTGGCATTCATATTAAAATTGTGAATAATAAGTTAAAAGAATATAAATGATTATAGTATTTAAGAATTTTGTTTTTTTTTGTTTGATATTTAAAAGTGATATAATAAAGTATATTTTATAAATATATATAATTCATTTGTTGGAATAATTAGTTGTTATAAATTTTATTTTCAAAAATTAAAATCATTTTTTAAATTTTTTCTATGAAATAAATAAATATTAAATATTTTTATTAATTAATCAAAAAATTTTATTTATTAAAAACCTAAACATCAATATCAACAGATTTTCCTTCTTTTTCTAATTATTCATTATAATTTGATTTATTGTGTTTTTTTATTTTCATTTATATTCTATTTTTCATTTTCTTTTTTTTATTTTTTTTTTCATCATATTTTATTCCTTCAATTTATTTTTTCTTCTTTTTTCAAATTATTTTTCTTTTTTAACAATTTCTTTTTTTCTTCATCAAAATTATTTTTATATTCTTTATTTTTTCTTTTTCCTTTTATTTCATATTGATTTTCATGTTCATTCCAATCAAAATTATTATCTTCAACAAAAACATTTGATTTTTTTGAGTTTTCATTTTGAAGTTTTTCCAAATAATGATTTAGCTGATTTCCAAATTTAAAATTTATTTCTATAATAGCTTCAATTTTTTGAGAAATGATGTTTTTAATTAATAGGATTTTGGGTTTTATTGATTTCATTTAAAGTTTCTTCAACAATTTGAATAAAGTCTTTTGATTTTTTTTTGAACCTCATTTTTCATTTTAACTAATTTTCTTTTGTTTCTTTTTCAATATTTAATTTCCTTTTTCTTCCTTTTCAAAAATACTTCTATTTTCTGTTTATTTTGCTCATCTAATTTTAATGAAATAAATCTATTAGAAGTAATTTAAAGTTTTTCTTGATTTCTCAATCACTTTTTTAATCTCATATTTAATATAAAACAATTTGTTTAATACCATTAAAATTTTTTATTTTATAATTTTTTTTTTCAATATTAGAAACTAATATTCTTATGATATTGTTTCTCACTTTTTATTTTTTCATATATATGTCAGACTTTTTTAATAAAATAATACATTAAATTCTTTTTCCTTTAAGTTAAAAAGAGGAACAATCAATATCAATTGAAAAGATTATTTTACAAAAATATAATGTATCCTTTGTATAAATTTTCAAATTATTTTTATTTCAGTTTTTATCCTAATCAAACTTTTCTTTGAAGAATGAAAATTCAATTTCAATTTGACAATTAAAACATTTATTCATAAAATCACGAATAAGTAAATCAAAATTAAATTTATAGGTTTAATTCAAACTTCTTTTATACTCTTTGATATAATTATATTCTTTTTTCAAATATAAAGTTATTTTCATATTCTTATGATTCTTAATATGAAATTAAATTAAATTATCTTTTTTTATATTTCAATTCTATTAATTAATATAAGAAAAAAATATTATATGGAATTTTTCATTTTTTAATATGTTTTTTTTCTAAAATCATAAAATAATTGATTTTTTTAATATGAAAAGTGTAATTTAAATTTTGATTTTTATAAAAAAAAATTTAATTCAAATTTAATTTAATAAAAATGTCATTAACGGATAGATGCAATCAAGTAAAACTAACTATTTTATAATATAATAGTGCTTTGAAGACCCAAATTTACTAAAAAAAACATTTTCATTATCAAATATAAAGAGATTTCAAACTCCATTTTTAGATAAAATAATATCAAAAAATAAAAAAGAATTAGAAAAAAGAACAATATGTTTAAAAAAAAGAAAAACAACTTTAATTAGTTATTTTAATGATAATACATTTCAAAATAATATTTCATATCTTATTCCAAATAGGGATTATTATCATCTAAGTAATAATAATAAAATTATGAAAAAAATAAAAACTTTGAAAAAAACAAATTATTCTATATATAAAAATTGTAGTGTGAATAAAATAATTGATTTGAATAAATCAATATGTTCTTTTGATAAAGATGATTATTTGAAAAAAAATTCTTCATGTAACAGAAGTGTCATTACTAGTGGAACTTTCGAAAAAATAATAAATAAAATTAATTTGAAAAAAGAAAAGAAAATTGATTTTAGAAAAATACAAAAACAAAAATTCAAAAATTCTTTAGAAACAACTTTATATATACAAAGATTAACAATAAAAAAATCAAAAGGTATATAAATAAATAAATTAAATAATATATATATTTTTTCATAATAATTTAACATTATTTTTATTTTAAACAAATAATTGATTTAAATTATAATAAAAAAAATAAATAAATTCTTTTCTTTACTCTGTAAAATAAATTAAATATAAATATTATAATTTAAAATAAAAAAATATTAAAATATAAAATAAAAATAAATGTAAAAATTAATAAAAAAAATTTTTTAAAAATGAAGAGTGAAATTTTATCTATTTTTTATTCCTTTTTTTTCAATAGATTTAATTAATATTTAAAATAATATTTTTTAAATATCAAAAAAAAATTTATTTAAAATTGAAATGAATTTTTTTTGTTGAAAATTTTTCACCAAAAATTATGCATAAAAAAATAATAATAACCAAAAAAGTAAAATTAGAATAGACAAAGATTTTTAAATGATTAACTAAGAAATTTAATAAGAAAATTAAATGATGAAGATAATATATTTTTTTTTTATGTTTCAATATTTTATAAAAAAAGTAATGAATGAAAAATTATTTAATAAAATAATTATAAAAAAACTCGATAATGCTTTTTATAAACAATTAATTTATTTATTTGAAAAGACATTAAATGAAATGAATAATAGTTTATATATGTTTAATTCCATTTTGAATTAAAAACATATTTTATTCAATAAAACAAAACAAATATAATTTATTATTAAGAAAAAAAGATAAAAATGCTTGGAGTTATTAAATCTCTACAAAGTAAATGTAAATTTTAATTGATAATTCCTCAATAATTTAAAAAAGGTTTTAAAAATTATATATATTCACAAATTATTAAAATCTGATATCTGAAAATAATGCCGATAAATTAGTCAAAATGAAACAAGATAAATAAAAAAAAATATTGTATAAAATTAATAAATAAAGAATAAAAAAGGTTATATTTATAATATAATAAATAAAAATCATCAAAATAGGAAAAAAAAGAAGGAAATTTTGAAACAAAAAAAATATCTTTGAATCAATTCCCTTTATTTTTTAAAATTTAAAAACAATATTAATTAACATTTAGAATAATAAATGTTGATTTGAAAAAAATATGGAAAGTTGAAATATAAATTTTTATTTAATTCCTTTTTCTATTGAATCATATTCTAAATGAATTCATTTCTTTGTATACACATTCATAAAAATGAAAATTATATTGATTATATAAAAACATTTTCATTCAATTTAATTATATCCTTATATAATCTTTACTTTTTTCTTTATATTTAAATAATATCTTCTTTTGCTTTATTTTTTTATTTAATTAGTCTTTTTTATTTTTCTTTTGAAATTTTTTTAACTTATATTTTCATTACCCTTTATTTCTTTATTTGACTTTATTAATCTTATTTTTTTTTGTTTTGTTTTATTATTAATGGACTTTTATATTTATATAATTTTAAAATGTTATAATTAATTAGTATTTTGAATTTCAATTTCTGAATTAAGAAATCGAACTTCAATTAATTACAAAATAAAAACAAAATAAAAAACAAGAAAATTAAAGAATAATTTTAAAAGAAAATAAATTTCAAAAAATTGAATGCAAAAGTTTTTTAAAAAAATGATTTCTTCCTCCACTCATCTAATATTTTTTGATTATAAGTAATTAAAGAAGTTAAAGAAGAACATTTATAGAACATACAACTCATATTATTAACATTATTAGTATTAAAATTAGATAAATTTAAAGAAGTTAAAGAAGAACATCCTGAGAACATATAACTCATATTATTAACATTATTAGTATTAAAATTAGATAAATTTAAA
>JAJJLU010004415.1:0-13320 GCA_023807065.1 Isotricha intestinalis | reverse complement strand
AATTATAGAATTAGAATATCTCAACCAAGAGATTTTTTTATTGATTATATAAATTCTCAAGGAAATATAGTAATACCAAAGCAAACAAAAAGACAAATGATTTTTTATCTACTTTTGAAAATAAAAAAAATAATAAATTATATATAACTTGAATTCCTTTAAGAGTAAAAGAAGAAGAAATAAAAATAATATCAGAATCATTTGGTCATATAAAATATTGTAATTTAATCTCAGAACAAAATGATATTAATTAAAATAGAGGTTTTTGTTTTTTTAAATATGCTAATGAAGTTGTTACAAAACGAGCAATTAAAGGATTAAATAATTTACAAATGGGAGATAAAAAATTATATATTCAAAGAGCAAATGAAAACAATAATAATAATTTAAAAATAGCAAAAGAAATATTAAAAAAAGGAAAAGAAGAACAAGTTTAAATCCTTCATTAATCAAAAAAATAGAAAATAAAGGATTTATAGATTAAGGAGAATTAACAATAGAAGATTTAGAAATACAATCATATGCAACTATGCCAATTAGAATATTATTCTTTATTAATGGATTAACTCATGAAGATTTAATTGACTATGAGGAATATAAAGATATTGTTGAAGATATAAGAGAAGAATTTATGAAATATGGTACTGTTTTAAATGTTGAAATTCCAAACCTGATAAAGAAACTCATATTTCCCTGATTGTGTTGGAAAAATATTTATTAAATTTTTTACTATTGAATCTTCTAAAAAAGCGAGATTTGAAATTATTGGAAGAAGATATAATAAAAGAATTTTAGTCTGAAGTTTTTATCCTGAAATGTATTTTGATATTAGGGAATTTAATTATAGGGAAGGAGATAAATAAATTTTTATAAATATGATTCGTTTAAAATCTTTTTTTATGTTTAAATTAAGTTGTTTTTTATATTTTAAAAATATTTTTTTTATTTTATTTAATGCTTTTCCTTTTTTATCATTTTTATATAGTTTTTCAAATATTTGTAACATATTATTATTTTGTTTTGTTGGTTCTATGAATTTTTCCATTTTTTTATTTGTTTCATTATCAGAACCTTCAGTTTCATAATTTTAAGCAATAACAATAATAATTTTTTCTAAATTTTTATATCCTTCTCCTAAAATTAAATTAGGTTCTTTCATTAATATCAAATAAACTTCTAAATAATTCACTAATTGAAGTTTGAATTTCTTCTAATTCTTATATTTGATCTTTTATCTCATCTATTATTTCTTCATCTGAATAATCATCTTCTTCATCACTATATATTTTATTTTACTCCTGTTTTCTTATTATTGCCTATTTCTTTTTCAGTTTTACTTTTTCTTTATTTAAACTAATTCTATTTTGTTCAAATATTTGAAGTAATTTTTCAAATAAATCATTTATTTCATTTTTAGTTAAAAATTTTTTTGTTGGTTTTACTATTGAATTTAATGAATCTAACATTGACGTAATTAAACCAAAATCTTTTTCTTTAAAGATTTTCTAAATCACTTGTATATTGTTTTGATGTTGAATGAAGTATATTTTCTTCTACTTTAATTTCAGATAAAACTTTTATTGATAAATCAAAAGTTTTGAAAATTTCAGCTTGAATATCTTCATTAGGATATTTTAATCAATTAATTCCAATTTGATATATAAGTTTAATATCTTCTAAACTAAATGATGTTGGTGCTTTTTTAAAATTAAATTTAATATTTCTATAAAAAAACTAAATTCTTTAGTTTCTGAAGTCTGAATTGTTTTTTTTTTCTTTTACTTTCTTCTTCAATGTTTTCTTCTTTTTCATTTTTAAAACACTCTTGAATATTAATTTTTTCATTTGGATTATTTGAAATATACATTGCTGAGGTATTTTTATAGTTCATTTAAAGATTCAAATATTTGAGGAATTCTTGTTTTATGATTTTCTAATAAATCATTTATAATTTTATTCCAACTGCTTAATAAATAATTCCCAATATTATCTTTATAAGAATTTAAATTCATTTGAATTGTAATTAAAATATCAAATAAATTTAATAAAACCTTTTTAAATAAAATTGGACACAATGGACCAATAATAGATATAGTTTCTAATAAAATACCAATTAAACCTTTATTTATCCCTTCATTTAAAATTTGAGATAAATAATTTAATTCATTTTCAAAATTTTTTTTCAGCATATTCTTTAAAGCTTTCTTCAGAAGGAACAATGAATTGTTGAATATCAAGTAAAATTCCTTGTTTTAAACTTTGTGGAGTTTCATTATTATTTTTAAAAAAACTTATAACAATATATCTAAAGAAATTCATATATTGAACAACATCACCTTCAGAAATATGATTTAAAAATAAATCAATATCAATACAATCTTTTAATTGTACTCTTAAATAATTTGAATTTTTCATAATTTCTATTAATAAAGGTAAAACTTTTTTATGCTATTCATTTTGAAAATCAGGACGATAATGTTCACTTAATTCATCAATACAATAAATTGGAGAATATTGATTATTTGGATTTTGATTAGTTAAATCCAAAAGAATTAATTCAATTAATTTTTCAATATTACTTATTTCATTTATAAATTTAGATATTTATGAATCTGTAATATACGCATTAATTTTATATTTCCATTCATGTTGAATTTTGACTCACTATATTTATTATTGTTATTTTATCTAATGATGTATATAATCTTGACATTAAAGATGTCGATTCATCTAATTTTTCTTCTAGAATAAATTCATCTGAAATATAACTTTCTGTTTGAGGTTTTAACCAATCATTTTCTATTGTATTTTCAATTTCCATTAAATTTTTAAATATTGCTGATATTAATTGTTTTAATTTTTCATTATCTTTATTCATACATTTTGGAATTTGTTCTATTATTGATATTTAAATTTCAAATGATGTTTCTCTTAATTATTCATCTATATTTTTATTTCAATTATTATCTTTCCTATTAATGTAAAAATATCTTTGAAACTTTTTCTTAAAATTTTTGGCTTTGAATCAGCTAAATTTTTTAATGATTCTAAACAAATTTTTAAATTGTTATTATCTTTATTTTCAAGACATTCTAATATTGTTTGAAGAATATAATATATAAATTCTTAAAATTGTTTAATTTCTTTTTTTTCTAAACTATAACATAATAATTCATTTATACATTTAACTGTCTTTGATTTTAATGACAAGTTATTTGATTGAAAATATGTATTAAAACTTTTTATAAAAATAAGGATTCCTTCTTTTAATTCATCATATGCATCACCATATATTTTTGATAATAAATATAAAGATAATTCAATTTATCAATATTATTCTCATTAAATTCAAGATAAAAATTATTTATTATAAATTTTTAAAAATTCTTCCTATTTTTCTTCATTTTTTTTAAGAAATAAAAATATTTATTATAGTATCTGCAATATTTTTTCTTAACCATTTTTCAGTACAATTCATTAAAACATTTAAAATATTATTTTTTATTAATTGTTTTTTTTCATTTGAAATTGATTTTGTTATTTCAATTGATATTTCATTTTCTGAAATAGAAAATGTTTTTCTTAAAAGAATAACAAAATAAATACAAATATTTAAATCATTTGATAAGAATAAAAATTGACTTATATATAATGATAATAATGTTTTTGATTAATTATCTGATAAAAACTTTTGAAATTGATTCTCTGTATCTTTTCTTATAATATTATTTGATTAAGTAAATTTTGAATCATTGATTCAGATTGATTTAGCTCAATTTGGATTATTTGTTCCATTTCTTTTTAAAGATAAAAAAATAATTCAAAAGTAAATTAAATAAAATTGCTTTTAATTTTTTAAAATTATATAGAATAAAAGCACAAAATTCCTAAAAATTATTAAAAATTTATTGTCCCTTTATTTCCAAATTTTAACAGTATCATCCAAGAATAAGAAATTAAAAAATTAGTAAATTTATCTCCATTATTTTCATCACTTTCATATTCTAAACATATAGGAATAACATGAGTAATAACATTTTTATGAGATGATCCTGATATTCTAGTACAATAATTTATTGCTTTGTAAAATAATAGTATCACAAAAACTAATTTTTAAAAAAATATAATTTGATATATTTTCAGGAGCATTGATTAAAAATGAATAATTTTCTTGTTTTTTTTCTTTAATATTATTATTTCCTTCTTCAGCTATTGACCAATATCTAATTGTCATATCATTTCCAGCAGAAATTATATATGGATAATTTTCATTTTCTAAATTTATTGGTGAAAAAGCAGTTTGATTTGTCGTTGGAGTTTCATATAAATTTGATAAATTTTTTAATCTTTCTTTTATTATAAAATTTATGTTTTATATTTGATAATAAAATCCTTTCTATTATTGAAGTTTTTCAATTTATCAAAATTTATTTTTTAATATTTTATCATATAAAACTTTATCATATTGTATTTTCTAAGTTAAAGATTCATTTTCATTTTCTTTAAATAAAAAAGGAATTTCAACTGTTAAAGGCTTCATTTCATTTGAATAATTTTTATTTACTTTAAATAAATAATAATAATTTTCTTTATTCCATAAACTTATTTCATGATTCATAATGTTAAATTTTTTCCTTCTATATTTATATTTTTTAATGTTTTATCTGAACCTATTGTCATTCAATAATTTTCTGTAAAAGTTTAAGATTGAAATAATTTATCTGTATCAATTCTTGGTTCTGTATCTTGGAAATTAAAAATATTATTATTATTATCATCAATTGAAGAATGTTTTTCTTTAAACATATTTCTTCCAGTTAAAAATTCTTTAGGCTCATATTTTCTCATATCGAAATAATATCATTAACATAAATAATATAATTAGAATTATTTCTTATATTTTTATATTTCTCGTTAAAACAGAAGTATTTTGATAAGGATTTTTTAATATTTTCTCTTTTTCTCTTAAATCTTCTATTTGTTCTTTTTGTTTAATTGTAAATTCCTTTTCAATTTTGTCAAAGAAAGAATTATAAACAGACATTAATCTTTCAATTAAATATTTAATTTTATAAACTGCTATTTTTGTAATCATTCAAAAATAGAAAAATTGTCCTTTTTTGCTTTGAAAAATTTTTCGTAGGAAAATAAAAATTTATTTCTTTTGAAATTACATTTGCTGTGAAAATTGAAGGTAAATCAAAAAATAATTCATAATCTCCAAAAAGACCTTTTTCACTTTTTTAAATTAGGAATTTTCTTTTTAAATTTAATGAATTTTGAAATGTATTATAAGGATGAACCATTCTTTCTCTTAATTTAATATTTATTTGAACATCATTTTTAATTAAAATATATAATTTTTTTATAAGATTTTTTAAATATATGAATGAATGAATAATTACTTATTGATATTTCTAAAGTTCCTTCTTTTACAATCTAAAAATTATTAAATTTTTCTCCTTCAATAAATAATTCATCTCCTAAATATTTATTCATAATTTTAAATTTTGAATGAACTCTTTTTCAAAGAATTTTTTATTTAAAATTCTGAAAAAATT
This sequence comes from Isotricha intestinalis, assembly GCA_023807065.1. Classification (NCBI taxonomy): domain Eukaryota; phylum Ciliophora; class Litostomatea; order Vestibuliferida; family Isotrichidae; genus Isotricha; species Isotricha intestinalis. The sequence goes on along the minus strand of JAJJLU010004415.1, from coordinate 7,759 downwards.
ATTACCATAAAAATAATCTAATTGTTCTTGCCTTAAATGTTTTTGTTCTTTATATAAAACATTAATATAGTTTTTTTATCAACTGCAAATAATAAACCTTTATCACTTTCATCTTGCAGTTTCATTTTTTAAAGGTTTATAATCAATCATTTTGAAATAAAAATTCAGTTCTAACATATTTTAATTTTTTAATTTTATGAACCATAGGATTTAATCCACTTAAATAATAATTTTCTTTATTAATGAAATAATTAGTTAATTTTTTAATAAATTCATTCATATATATTTTTCCATCTATAACAACTTGATAACCTAATTGAGTATATCGATATTCCTAAATATTATATAATTCTAAAACATTTTGTCCATCATGATCAAAACAATCTTTATATATTTTTATCATAAATAATATATCCATTATTTCATTTATATCATTAAATAATCTTATTCTGAAATATTCCTTATTTTCTTCTATTATATTTTTTAAAATAAATCATCAACTAAAATTTTTCCTAATTCTCTTTTATCTTCTTCTTTTGTTAATTTTTTTCATCATATTTTTTCTTCTCATTGTGTGAGTAAGTTAAATATTCTTCATAATTCATATTTTCATATGAAGGTTTCTTTTGATATCTATATCTTCTCTTAATGTTATATATATAAATTCAGATTTTTCTTCTAATATATATATTATATCATGTTTATGAAATATTTGAGTTGTTAAAAATCTTGTCATTAAATTTATTAATTTCTCACGATTTATATTTCCATTTAATAAATCTGATTTTAATCTCTCTGTTACTTTAGTTTTTAAAATAGATTTATTAATTTGAATTTTTCTTCTTCGCTTTTATGATTTGTATATACAAGAAATAATATTTTTTTGATTCCCCATCTGAAAAATATTTTGATTTTGAAATTCTTGAAAATCAATAAATTAATTTTTTTGGTTCTTTTGAATTTTTACAAATTAATTTTATTGATTAATCTTTTTTATTCATTTGTATTTGCTGACATATTTTCTAATAAAGATAAATCAATATCTACTTTTGTTAATCTATATTTTTTCCCTTCTTGAGATGATGAATTTGGATTAAATTTATTTTTTCATTCTTCTACATCATCTTCTTCTTCTTATTCTTCACTTTCTGAATTATTTATTATTTCTATATTATTTTGTTCTGCTTCCATTTTTTTTTATTTTTTATTGAAAACTTACTTTAATTTAAATATTTATCTTCTCCATAAACTACTAAAATTCCATTGTTTAATGAAGATTTTTTTTTATTCCTTTTACTGGACTTTCTAACATTTTTGGAGATGTAATAAAACAATCTGATGGTAATGTTATATCTTTATATTCTGGAATTTCTTCTTTTTTTTCCTTTTTTTCATCCCCCTTTGATTTTATTGTTTTATTATCATTTTTCGGTGTTTTTTTTCCATTTAAAAATTATTTAATATATTAAAGTATTAAATGTTTTTCTCATAATATTTCATAATAATTATATTAATTAATAAAAAAACATAAAGAATATTAGATATAGTATTTCAAACAATAATAAAACACGATTTAAAACAAAAAAAATAAAAAAATCTTTATAAAATAAAAATCAAAAATTTAATAAAAAGTTAAAAATTTCTAAAAAAAAGTTAAATATAAAAATATTAACAGAATTAAAGTATTACAAAGTTCAATTTAAAAATATAATAAATGACTTAAGAAAGAGTATATATACAATCAAAAATAATCAAAAATTAAATAAAAAAAAATTAAAAAAAAACGGAATGAAAGGTTCAAAAACAGACTATAAAGTTAAATTTAATAAAGAGACATTTATAACAAGAATCCAGGATCAATAACAGACAAATGGACAAAAGTAAAAGATTTAGGAAATGGGTCATATGGAAAAATATTTAGAATAGAAAATAAAGCACCAAAAGAAATGAGAGCCAGTAAAGAATTATCAAAAAAGAAATAACAGATTTAGATAAATTTAATTTAGAAATATCAATAATATCAAAATATGCTCATCCAAGTATAATAAAATATGTGAAATATATGAAGATAAAAGACATATATATTTAATAAAGGAAGAATGTTTGGGAGGAGAATTATTTGATAGAATTTTATCAAGAATAGATTCTGGTCAAATGTATTCAGAAAAACAAACATCAATAATTTTTAAACAATTAATGAGTGCAATTTCATATTATCATTCTCAAGGAATATGTCATAGAGATTTAAAGCCAGAAAATATAATGTTTTATCAAAAGATGAAAATTCTCCAATTAAAGTGATTCTTTTTGGTTTAAGTAAAATTTTTGGTGAAATAACACCAATTCAACATGATAAAAAACAGAAAAAAAGAGATATGAATACAAGAGAAGGAACAGCCTATTATGTAAGTCCAGAAGTATTAAATGGGAATATGATGAAAAATATGATATTTGGTCTACTGGAGTAACAATATATATTTTATTATGTGGTGATCCACCTTTTAATGGAGAAAAAGATAATGAAATTTATTGAGCTATTGCAAAAAAGAAATATTCTTTCCCTGATAATGAATAGAAAATATATCAAAAGAAGCAAAAGATTTAATTTCTCATATATTATGTGAACCTGATAAAAGATATACTGCACAAAAAATTTTAGAACATAATGGGTTGTTAAAGAAGCTCCAAATGCCAAATCAAAAAAAGAGAATTTAAATATTAATACTCTTAAGAAATATAATCTGAACATAAATTAAAAAAAGCTGTTTTAACATATATTGCTTCTAGATTAGGTGATGATGATTTTAAACATTTAAAAGAATTTTCCAAAGTTTAGATGCTAATAAAGAATGAACTTTAACATTTGATGAAATGAAAAATGGAACGGAAAAATTAAAGATTAAAGGTATTGATATGAATTTAGAAAATTTAATTAAAAGTATTGATACTGATAATTCTGGAAGAATTGATTATATTGAATTTTTAGCTGAGTCTATTAATCAAAAAGAATTTTTAAGACAAGAAAGATTAAACGAAAGTTTTATGATACTTGATAAAAAAAGAACTGGAAAAATTTCCAAAGAAGAACTTAAAAAAACGTTGATACTTGATAATGTTAGTGAATCAACTCTTGATCAATATATTAAGAAATATAATTTAAATAATGATGGTACTATTAATTATAATGAATTTTTAAATAAGATGGGAGAAATTAAATAAAATTTGAAATTTTTATTTTTTTTGAGCTATTATAAAAGATTTCTAAAAAAATTTTTACTCTGAATTGTTCTTTTTTTTATTTCATTTTTTAATATTTTTATTTTTTTGGACAAATTCAAGAAAAAGAAGTATAAATTAGGGAAAAATTAAAATAAATCAAATGGAAATTACAAATAATCGTTTTGATGAAAAAGAAGAGATTAAAAAGCAAATTTTATGCCATTTAAACTTCATGGAAAAGGAAGAATTTTGCAATTTACAATCAATGAAAAACATGAAAAAACAAAATGAAAATATCTCAAAACTTCAAGATTCCAAATCAAAATTAAGAGGAAGAAAAAGAAGAAGACAATCCGATGATGACTTTCAAAAAACTCAAAAAATAGAAGAGTAAAAAAAAATAAAATAAATGAATAATAAACTAATTAAATTTTTTAAGTAAAATATATAAATTTTTTCCTTATTAAAAATAAATCTTAATATAAAATTGCTATTCTTTCTAAAATAAATCAATTCTTTTATTTTAGGAATAGTTATAATTATATTTTTTTTGTCTTATTGTATTATTTTTTTAAAAATCTACTTAAGAGAAAAAAAAGATGAAGAATTATTTAAATATTTAGAATATATAACTTCTAAATGATTTAATAATTAAATAAAAAGTTTTTTTATTTAAAATAATCTTTCACTTATTTGTAATTAAAATGAAAAATATAAATGAAAATGAGAAAAATTTACTTTTATAATGAATAAAACTATAAATAAACAAAAATATCTATTCAAATGAAAAAATCAAAGAAGAAGAAATACAAATTTTTTTTTAATGAATGTAAAAGAAATTTTTAATTCAATTGACAATAAAATAATAATATCAAATGAAGAAAATAAAAAATTTAATTTACCTCAAAATATATCTTTCTTAGAATTATATCAAATTTTTTTATTAATGGTAAACTTGCTTAAATTAGATTGGATAAATTTAAATATATTTGAAGAAATATTTTGGAGTAAATTTACAAAAGAATAACAAAATTCTTTTAAAAGATATCTTATATTTATTATTCAAATTTATTATTAAATTTAATTTTAATAAAAGAAGGAAAAAATTCTATTCAAAAAAAATTATACAAAATAAAAATCAACTTCGACAATTATTTGTTGATTATCTTCAATATATAATCCTGATCAAGAATATTTTGATTTAATTTCTGTTTATGAAAGAATTTCTGCTTTATCTTTGTTAATTGAATCTCCTATATTTAATAAACTTGATAATCCTTTAAATATGTTATTAATGTTATTAAGGACATTAATAATAATTATTCTTCTGATGTTTTTCCTAATGAATTTATGGATATTGTTAAGTTTAATAAATATTTAATTAATAAATAATTCTGTAAATTTAATTTATTTTAATTCATATTGAAAAGTTTTTTCTTTTAATATTTTTTGTGTTTAATTATCTATATTGGTTTTTGGATTTTTTATAATTACTTTTTGTCATATAAATCATTTTATGTATTAATTACATATATTAAATATAAATATTTGTTTTTTTAATAATTTTTATTTAAATTCTTTTTTTTTTCACTTATTAACTTCTTTATAATCTAATTAATGGAAATTTTATTTTTTTTATTATGATAATTAATAAAAAAAATATTTGGGATAAAAAATGTTAACAATTAACCAATCTAAAAGCAATTTATCTTTAAATTCAGATAATTCATATAACCCAATAAATGATAATTCTTTAAATTCAAATTGGAAAGCAAGAATAAAAAACGAAATTTTAGCATTATCAGAAATATACACAGGAAATGTAATAATATATTAACACCAAATGAGGAAATAACAGTGGAAATAATTCAGATATATTAAAATTATATAAAAAAAATCCTCAATGTAAAATAGAATGATTGATAACATTTAAAGAAAATTATCCTAAAGTTTCTCCTCAAATATCATTTAAAAGTACATATAATTTTGAAAAGAAAGAATTAGAAGAAATTGAGAAAGAATAAATGAAATAAAAGTATTGTAAAAATAATATGGAAATGATTTATGAAATTTATCAATTAGTACAAAATGAAGTTAATGAAAGAGCTATAAAATTTGAACAAAATTTAAATATATCTTTATCTAGTTTAGATAATAATATTTCTGATAATGAAGAAGGAAAAAAAAATATTAATCAAAATAATAAAAATATAAACACAAATGCATTTGAAAATATAAGAAATGCAATGTTAGAAAATTCAATAATAAATGATTCACAATCAAAAAAATCAAAAAGTTCTGAAAATAAAAAAAAATATAAAAAAAAAATAAAGAATTAAATATAGAAGAGAATTCATCATCAATTTCAAAAGAATTAGAATTAAATATAATAGACAGTGATAATAATGCAAGTATAATATTTTCAGATAATGGAAAAGAGAGAATAAGTAATACTTCAAATCAAATAAACACAAGTTATTCTCTTTCAAGATTTCATTCAGAATTTACTCAAATAGAATAATTAAGACAAGGAGAAGGAGGAAGTGTATTTAAAGTAAGAAATAATTTTGATAAAATGATTTATGCAATTAAAAGAATATTATTTATTATTCCTAAAAATAAAATAGTCAAAAAGTTATTTCTAATATTCAAGAAGAAGTATTTGTTCTTGCAAGATTACAAAATCCTTTCATTGTAAGATATTATCAAACTTGGATTGAAGATTATAATGTTGATGATATTAATAATAATAATGATGAAGATTTTATAGAAGAATATGAATATAATGATGAAGATGATAAAATGAATAATAGTATTAAACAAAATGAAGGAAGAAAATTAAGTTTTGAAAAAAAAATTTCAAATTTTGAATAAAAAAGAAAATTCTTTTTCTAGTGATAATATTGTCTTTATTCTATTTATAAAAGTAATAAAAATGAAGGAAATGGAATTTGGAATAATTCAGAAAGTTCAAATTCAAATTCAGATGAATTTAAATTTGAAAAGAAGAATCAATTGAAAAAAACATTATAGAAAAGAATCAAAAGAAGAAAAATTACAAAAAATTAAAATTATTTATATTCAAATGGAATTTTGTGAAGGAAAAACTTTAAGAGAAGTTATTGATAAAAAAAATATTATTAATTAATCAAAAATGGAAATTAATAACACAAATTTTAGAAGGTGTTAGATTTATTCATTCTAAACAATTAATTCATAGAGATTTAAAACCAGGAAATATATTTTTTGACTGTAATTATAATGTTAAATAGGAGATTTTGGTTTAGCAAAAATAACAAAAAGTAAAAATCAATTAGAACAATCAAAAATATTTATTTAATATAGGAAATAATGATTTAATGACTTATGCAATTGGAACTAAATATTATTGTTCTCCTGAACAAGAAAATAGCACTCAATATACTTTTAAAAGTGATATATTTAGTTTATAATTATTTAGATTTAAGAGAAGATCGAAATAAAGGAATAATTATAAGTAGAATAACTGAATTAAATGTTAGTTCAAGTGAAAAAATATTAAATATATTAAAGAAGGAAAATAAAAATAAAACAACAGAAGCAACGAATGCAAATGAAACATCAAGTCTTTCTCATGCAATATTACAAATATTAGAATAATATAAGGAAAAGAATTCAACATTCAAATCAAAATAATACTAATATATTTTTATTAAAATGTAATGAAACAATTAATAGTGAAATTATTTTCGATGGGCAAACGTATTAAAATTAAACTTTTTTATAAATAATATTTTTCTTTTTTAGTGAATTATAAAATAAAAAAGAATTTTTATTTTTTCATTTTTTTATAAATTAATTTTATTTTAAAAATTAATTTTGAAAAATAAAAAATGATTAATATAAGTATTCAAGATAATAATAAAGAACAAAAAGAACATTATGAAATTTTTAAAAGTTCTTTAGATATTTTAAAAATAGAATATGATTTTCAAAAGAATAATAACACAAAATTATTTAAAAATGAAAGAAACAATAAACACAAAAAATTCTCAAATTGAAGAATAAAAAAATAAATATAATAATATTATTAATGAAAATAAAAAATTAAAGTCTTTAATTATTTCTTTAAAAAAACAATAAAATCATTGGAACATCAAATAGAAGATTATAAAACTTATGAAAATAATCTTATATTAAAACAAAATGAAATTATTTTGATATAGATGTAAATAAAGCAATAAATAATATTTATTATATTGTTAAAAAAGAATTAAACAACAATAAAACATTAATGAATTTCATAAAAGAATCAAATTATTAATTTTTTTTAAAATAAAAATCTAATTTTCTATTAAATTTAAATAATTAATCTTGCCATAATTTAATTGAATATCCATCTCCACATCCTCCAGAAGCAATTGTTCCATCGTTTAATTCCACACATGAATAAATTTCATTATCATGTGCTTTTTCCTTTTCAAAAATTTTCTTTAAATTTTGTAATTCATATTTATATTTCACAAGACAATGATTTCCTTTTTCATCAATAATAGAACAT
>JAJJLU010004414.1:0-13370 GCA_023807065.1 Isotricha intestinalis | reverse complement strand
ACAGAAGATTATAATTTTAATTTTTTAAGTAATTTATTTGAAAATAAAGAAATTAAAAAAAAAGGAAAATATAAAAAAATTAAAAATAATGTTGTAAATGATATTTATGACTTGATTATTAATGAACCAAAAAAATTACTTAAATTTAAAAATTAAATAGTATTAACTTTATTTTACTAATTATTTAAAAATTGATCATAGTATATATTTTTTTAATTTATTTGTATAAAATTATTTTCGCAACCTAGGATGACCGGGATGGACGCTAATAGGAGGCAATAAAATCCACTCTCATTTAAATTAGTTAAAGAATAACATTTAAAGAACATAATATTTTCGGCATTATTAGTATTAAAATTAAATAATTAAAAAAAGATAAAGAAGAACAATAAGAAACATATATCTCTATTTCTAATTATATTATTATTTTCATTAAATATTCAAATAAAAAACATAACAAATTATATTTTTATTTTAATTAATAAATAACATAAATACACTTATTTTGATTAGTTTTTAAAAGAACCAATATTTTATGATATATATATTTATTCTTTTAGGATTTATATAATTCTAAAATTGAATGATGATTTAATAGAATAATAATAGAAATAAATATTTTTTTTAATAATAATTAATTACTATGAACTCAATATTGAGAATAATTTTCATTAATTTATAATAGATATACTATTCATAAAATAAATAATTCTTCCATTAATACTTTCTTCTTTTCTATATTTATTAAAATCTTAATGAATAATTAATTTTATTTGTTTTTTTATTTTTTGTTTTAATTATTCTAATAAGAATAATAAATTATTTCTTTATTTAATTTATATAAACTGATTATTTTCTTAATATAATAAATAAATTTATTGAATTGAGTTTAGAAAAATTACCTCAAGAATGTTATTATATGTATATTAAATTAATATATTTTATAATTCAATATTTTAAAATAGAATTTCAATTAAATATAAAGATCAAATGTTTAAAATATTATTAAATGATTCTTTTTTTGATTATGAAATAAAAATAGAAGTAATAACTTATTTAATTGAAAATGATAATGATTATTCATATAAATGTTTATCAAATGAATTTACTTTTAAATTTAATGAATATTGTTTTTTATATTATTTTACAAATTAAATTAAAAGATCAAAATCAAATCTTTTTGATTTTATTAAATATGAATAATGAAAATATATTTATTTTACCTTATACTATTGAATTTTTAATTGATATGTAAAAAAAAATATGATATTGAAAAAACCCAATAATGGACTAATTCATTATCAACAAACACATCTAAATATTATATTTAAATTTATTAAAATAAGTTATAGTTTTTACAGATATTTTAAAATTTTAGATATAGAAACAGAAAATATATTTTAATTGTCATAATTTTGTAAAAAAAAATAAATATAAAATACATAAAATTAAAGTTTTTCCTAGTAAATCATCAATTAAAAAAAAAAAGAAAAATAGCTAATATCATAGATAATATTTTATCTTTTAATTTTGAATATATTGATTATTATATTTAATTATAATAATTTATTTTATTTTAAATATAATTTCTACTTTTAAAAATCTCAAGGAATTTTTTTTCCCTATATTAGAAAAATAAGTATAAATATTTAAAAAATTAATTATTTTAAAATAAATTATTTTTATTTTTTTTCAATTGAATCTAACATTGAAAAATTAGAAATATCAATACTTCCACTATTTAAAATATCTAAATTTAAAGAAAATTCATCTAAATCTAAACTTTTATTATTATTATTTTCATCTATAAAATGTTTTAATTTATTTAAAGCTTCTAATTCTCTGTTATTTGAAGGTTTATAATTTTTTAATAAAATTTTAATATAATTAATACTTTCTTCATATAATTGAATTTTTTTAATTAAATTTTTTGCTTTATTAAATTTCTCTTCAGAATCTTTATATTGAATTTTTAATAAATTAAATTTTTGTTTTATTTCTTCTAAATTATTATTATCTTTATTTTCATTAATAATATCTTTAATTTCTTTTTCTCTTTGTTCTTCTTCATCAATTTTTTTAGATAATTTATCTTTTAAATTATCAATTTTATTTAAAAGTTCATTATTTTGTTTAATTAATTCATCATTTTTCATTTTAAAAATATTATTATTGTTATTTAAACTTTCAGTTGAATAAGTTAATAAATTATTTTCTTTAAAATCTTCATTTTCTTTTTGTAATTTTTCATTTTCTTCTCTTAAAAGAGCTAATTGAATTTCTAAATTTTCTTTTAATTTTTTATTTTCAGATAATTCATGTTCTAAATTTTTAATTTTTTCAAAATTAACTTCTTCAATATTATTTACTTTATAATTATTTAATTCTTCTACTAATTTATTATAATTATCACTTATATCATATATACTCATTCCTTCAGGAAGATTATTTTGTATTGTTTCTGTTATTTCTTCTATATTTTTTTTTAATTCTATTATTTCATTTTCTAAATTTTCTTTCTCTATATTTATTTCATTATTTTCTTCTATTAAATTATTATATTTATTATTTAATTCATTATAATTTGAAATTTGTTCATTTAATTCTAATTTATAATTATTATTTTCTATTTTTAAATCTGAATTTTGAGTCATAATTTCTTTATTTTCTATTTTTAATATATTTAATTCATTGTTATTATTTAAATTTATTTTTTCTAATTCTTCTATTTTTTTTTCCATTTCTGAAATTTTTTCTATTTTTTCTAATTTTAATTGTAATTCATTATATTTATTTCTATATTCTATTCCTTTTTCTGAATATAATTTACATTTTTCTTTTTCTTTTTCTAATTGAAAACGTAATGTTTCATTTTCACATTCTAAATTTTCTTTTTTTAATTTCTCTGTTAATTCTTCTATTTTTTTTAATTGTTCATTTATTATTTCTTTTAATTTATTATTATTATTATTATTACTTAAATATGAAAAAGTTATTTTTTCTGTTATTTCATTTAATTTTTTTTTTTCTTCATTTTTTTCTATTTTTTCTTTTAATTTTTTTAATTCTTCTTCTTTTTCTTCTTTTATTTTTTTCTTTTCACTTTCTAAATTTTTTATTTTTTCTTTTAAATTGATTATTTCATTTTTATTTTCTAAATCGGAATTATTTAAAGTATTTTTATTATATTCTAATTTAGTATTTAAATCTAATATTTGTAAATTTAAATCTTTATTTTCTTTTATTATTGTTTCTATTTTTTCTTTTAAATTTTGTTCATTTATTTCTTTGTCATTAATTTTTTTTTCTAAAATTTCAATTTCTTCATTTTTTTCTAAAATTTTTTTTTCATTTTCTTTTTTTTCATTGTCATTTAAAATAATATAATTAGTTTCAATTTTTTTTTTTTCATCTAATAAATTATTATTATCATCTTTTAATCTTTCTATTTCATTTTCATAAGTCATTTGATTAATAGTTAAAACACTTTTTTCTTTTCTTAATTCTTCTATTTCTTCATTTAATTCTTTTATTTTATTTTTATCATTTTTTTGTAAATTTAATATTTGATCTTTTTCTTGTTTATATATATCTTTTTCTAATTTTAATCTATTATTTGATTGATTTAAAGTTTCTATTTCTTCTTTTAGATGTTCTAATTTTTTCTTATATTCTTCATTTTTTATTTTTATATCATTCATTTCCTCTATTAACTTTATATTATTATTATTTTCATTATTATTATTTTCTTCTAAATTATTATTATTATTATTACTTTCATTGCTATTTTTTTTTTCTTCTAAAGTTTCTTTTTTTAATTGTTCTATTTGGTTATTTAAATTTATTTTTTCTTTATTTAATTGTTCTATATTATTATTTAATGTATTTTTTTCTTTTTTTAAACTTTCTATTAATTCATTAAATGTTTTTTTTTCTTCATTTAAACTTTCTATTTGTTGATTAAGAAAAGTTTTCTCTTTATTTAAATTATCTATTTGTTGATTTAAAGAGTTTTTTTCTTTTGAAATTTTATCTTTTTCTTTTTTATTTTTTTCATTTTGTTTTTTTAAATTATTTAATTCTTTATTAAAAAAATCTTCTTTTTCTTTTAATTGTTTTTTTAAATCTTCAATTTCTTGATTAAATTTTTCTTTTTCTTTGTCTAAATTTTTTTTAGAATTATTTTTTTCTTTTAAATTTTTTTCTTTTTCTAAATTTAATAATTTTTGAGAATCTTTTTTTGAAAGTGTTAATTTATTATTTAATTCATTTATTTTTTTTTGATTTTCAGAATTTGAAATTTCTAATTTTTCGTTTTTTTCTTTTAAATTTTTTAAATTTGAATCATTTTCTAATTTTATTTTTGTTAAATCATTTAAATTTTTACTCAATTCTTTTTTCTCATTTTCTAAATTTAATATATTTATTTCTTTTGTTTTTATTATATTTTCTAATTCATTTTTATTTTTTTCATTTTCTTCTTTTAATTTATTTATTTGTATATTATAATTTTTTTCATTTTCTTCTTTTTCTTTTTCAAAATTTGAATTTTTTAATTTTAAATTTTCTATTATATTATTTAATTTATTTATTTCATTTTCATAATTTATATTTTCTATTTTATTTTCTTCTTCTTTTTCTTCATTATTACTTATATTATTATTAACTTCAATATTTATTTTACTATTATTATTATTATTTTTTTTTTCATTTTCTAAACTTTGATTTTCCAGAAAATTAATATCAATATCATTAAAATTATTATTTTTATTATTTTCTTGAATTTGTTTTTTTAATTTTTCTACTTCTTCTTTTAATAAATCATATTCTTCAGGAAGAATAAATCTATTATTTTTATCAATTATTATTTCTTTATCATTATTTTTTATATATTGACTTAATTGTAAAATAATTTCATTTTTTAAAATATAATATTCTTGAATTATATTATTTACATCTGATTTATTTCTTTCGTTTATTACTCTCATATTATCTAATTGGTTATGAATATTATCTAAAATATCATTTTGATTATAATTGTTTTTTTGAATTATTGAAGGAATAAATTTTTCTATTTTAGGATTTATAAATTTTATTTTTTCTAATTTTATTTCTTTTTTAACTTTTTTTTTCTTATTTTCTTTTTTTTCACTTTTAACATTTGTTTCTTTTAAATTATTAAATAAAATATTTATATTTCTTTGAGATTCTAAAATTATATTTTTAATATATTCATTTGAAATATTTTGGATTTGATTCGTTAATGAATTATTCTCGAAATTTGTTTCTAAATTCATATTTTAGTTTTTATTTAATTAAATAAAAATAATTTAAATACTTAATATCAATAAAAGATGATATGAGAGAAAAATTAATAATTAAATTTACTCTTAAAAAATAAAAAATTCTCTATTATTACTAATTATGATAATATAATTATTTTTTATTCATAACAAAATCAAAAAATAAATATGATTCAAAAAGAACAAAAAATCTGTGAAAAGCTATTAAAATACAAGAAAAAACCATTTAAAAATTTTATAGAAATAATCCCAGAAAAAAAAGGAGAATATGATTACATAACAGATATAATTGAATTATCAAATAAAAAAATAGCAATATCTTCATATTCACAATATATATCAATAGTAGACTCCAAAAATTTTAATTCAATAATAAATATAGAAGGTAATAGAAATGGAATATTAAAATTATTAGAAATAAAAATAAACAATACAAAAATTTTAATAGGAACTTCTCATCATATGATTTATTTATATAATATAGAAAATAATTATGAGAAAATAAACGAAATAAGTGAAAATTTAATAGGTTCAATTATATCAATAGTATATAATTCAAATAATAATTTATTATATATTGGATGTGATAATTCTCTTATTCATATATTGAAATTTAATGAAAATAATTTAAATCCAAATTTTATAAATTCATTTAATTCAAATTATAATTCTCCAATTAAATCATTATGTTTATTTTCTCCTGAAAATAAAATATTATTTGTTGGAACTGGAAGTGGAAAATTAATTAAATATAATATTGAAAATAATTTTGAAAAAATTGCTTTTTTAAATTTTAGAATAAGTCATTTAACTCAAATGATACAAATTAATAATAATAATATTGCTATTAATTCATGGGGAGGTTCTATTTTTATTGTTAAAATCAATGAATTTATTGTTGAATATGAAATTATAATTATTTTAAATTGTCCTGTTAATAATTTCGCTTTTTTTAATGATAATAAAGAAATTTTTATCGCTTGTGAATTTGGAATTTTTGTTTATTATGATTTTGAAAATAAAAAATTAATTTCTAAATATTATACACAAAATTCACAAAGAGCTAAAAGAGTTTTTATTAATTCAGATAAAGATCTTTTCTTTATTTTAGGAAATTCAAGAATTTTTAAATGTTAAAATAAATAATTTTGAAATAAATAAATATTTAATATTTAAATTTTAAAAAAATATTTTAATAATATGTAAATTCTAAATAATTTTTTTTAAATGTATTTCATAAAAAATGCCTTTAGATAAAAAGGAACTTTCTCAAAAAAAGTAGAATTTATTCATCATGTAAATTAAACTTTAATTTATTTTCAAAGACACTTCTTTTTGGTTTTTTTTGTTCGTCATTTTTTTTTAAAGAAGGTTCTTTTTTTTTTTTTCTTTTAATATTAGGACTTTTAGAAATTTTTTTATCTTTGTCTTTATCTTTATCTTTATCTTTTTTATCTTCTTCTTTTTTTTCTTCTTCAATTTTACTATTTTCATCACTTTTTAATAAATTACTAAATTCATTTTTATCATTAATAATATTATTATTATTATTATTAAAATCAAAATCTTTTCCATAATTAATTTTAGTTAAATAATCACATAAACTTTCAACAGGATCTTTTGGTAAAGTTTGACATATATTTAATATTCCTTTTGATAAAATTGGAATAACATTTGAATTTAGAAAATTCCTTAAAATTTCAGTTTTTTTTTCTAATAATTGAATTTCTCTTTCTTTATCTTTTCTTAATTGTATTTCATATGAATCTTCAATTACTTTCATTTTATTTTCTTCATTTTCATTATTATTATTATTTGATTTATCTTCTGTTAAAGATTTTATTGAAATTTCTTCTGATGAATTTTTTAATATATCTTCTATATTTTTTACTTTATTTTCATCATTTTTTTCTGAAATATTTTCATCTTCTAAATTATGATTTTCTTCAGAATGTTCTTCTAATAATTTTTTTAATTCTTTATCTTCTTCTTCATCTTCTTTTTTTTCTTTTTCTTCTTCTTCAATAATAAAAGGAATTATTTCATTATCTTCTGTTAATCTTTCATATATATTTATTGGTCCTTTTCTATTTAAATATTCATTTAATTTTTCTATTTGTTCTTCATATGATAATTCATAATTATAATTATATATTTCTATATTATTTTCTAAATAATAATTTATTAAATTTTTCATTTCTGAATTTTCATTTTCGTTATTTTCTTTATATTTTTTTAATCTTCTTTCAAATCTATTATCAATTTCTTCTTTTTTTTCTTCATAATCTGTTATTTTTTGTAAATTTTCTTTCAATGTTTCTTCTTTATAATTAGAAATTAAAATAACAGAATCAGGTAAAATTTCATTTTTTAATATTTTTTCTTTTATAATTTCTTCTTCTTTTTCTTCTTCATTTTCTTCTTTTTTTTTCTCTATTTTTTTTTCAATTTCATCATAATATAATTCAAAACAATCGTTATAACTTTTAGGAAAATTTTCAAATATATATCCTCTTCCAATACATTCATTACTATTTAATTTATTTTTAATTATTTTAATTAAAAGTTCATTTGGTAATTTATTATATTCAGTTATATCTAAAGGAGGTTCATTTTTTTTTTTCGCTTTTTTCTTTTCATATTCTTCAATTACTTTTTCTAAATTTTCATTTATTTCAATAAATTTATTTCTTATTTCTTCACCTAAACTATCATTTTTATTTTTAGCTTCTTCAATACAATTAGAAATATTTAAAGAAGGTAAATTTAACTTTTCATATAATTTTTTACATAAAAAACTTTTACCTGAATTAGGAGGACCAATAACAATAATTTTAACAGGTTTTAAACCTCTATATAAATTAAATTCATTTCTAATTAAATCTAAATTTTCTGGAATTCCAAATTCACAATGCCATTTAAATTTTCTTTTATTAAAATCTTCAATATCTTCATCTTGTTTTCTTTCATCTAAATAAAATTTAGAAGGTAAAATTTTAACATCTATTTTAAAATTAATATAATTTTCCATATAAACTTCATTAACATTAAATTTATTTAATTTATTTATTTTTCCATCTCCAATTGCTTTAGAAATACTTTTCAATATATTATTTAAAGAAGGATTTTTTGTTTTATCAACAGCAAAAATATATTTAATATAAGGTTTTTTTTCTATTACTCTCTTTATTATTTTTATTAAGTCAATTATGTGAATTGTTGGTATTGAATTTTTTCCTTCTCCAAAAAGAGGAATTTTTTTTCCTAAATAAATATCACGGAAAATTTCAAAAAAAAAATTTTCTCCACATCCATAAATAAAACCAGGACAAATTATATATACTTTTATATTTGGATTTGTAATAGATAATGCTTTTGATTCTATTATTTTATATTTTCTATATTTTTGATTTGGAATTCTTAAATTATAATCTGAATCTTTATAATAAAATATTCTTTCTTTATTCTCATTTTCATTATTTTCTTTTTGAGATATTGTTTCTGAAACATTTAAATTTAAATTTAATTTATTTTCTGAATTTTCATTTTCTTTATTTTCTAAATTCTCATTTTCTTTATTTTCTAAATTTTCATTTTCTTTATTTTCATTTTCTAAATTATCTTCTTTAATTGAATCATTTTTAGAAATTGTTTCATTTTTTTTCAAAGTATTTTTCTTTAAAGTATTTCTTTTCAAAGTATTTCTTTTAGAAGTATTTCTATCAATAATATTACTTTCATTATTATTATCTTCAATATCAATTTTTTTTTCTTCTTCTTTTTTTTCTTCTTCTTCTTTTTCTTCTTCTTCATCTTGAGAAAAAAATTCAACTTCATTAAAATCATTTCTTTCAATTTCTTCTTTACTTTTAATTTTTAAAGGCGTATTTGCCCAAGTCATAATATTAGAAACTAAGATTAGAGTTTTTTCATTTTCAAATTTTAATTTTTTAAATCCTCGAATGATAAAATCAATTTCAGCTAAATTAGCATCATCTAAAAAATAAATAAAATAATCATTTTGAAAAACTTCTTGATTATAATTATATCCTATTTCTATTTGAGTTTCTATTGGATTAAATAATTTTGGAAGAGGTTGATTTGTTGCATTTAATGTTCCCATTATTTTATTTTGTATTCTTGCATCTGGTAAATAATCTGTTCGGAATTCTTCAATGAAAAAATTTGAAAACCAAGAATTTAAATTTGATAAAAATATTTTTCTTTCTTTTGGACTCTTTCTACTCATTTTTTTAAGTTATTTATATTTATTTATTTTTTTATTAATTTTTTAAAAAAGAAAATTATGAATTATTAATATTTAAAAGAAATTTTATTTTCTCTTAATTTTTTAATGATTTATGTTAATAGTGTTTTTTTTAATTAAAATTTAATATAATTTTTTATAATTATTATTAAACTTTTGAATATAAATTTAAAAAGATAATATCATTAAATTAACAACACAAGAAATTTTTTCAAATGGAAAATGCATAGAAATAATACCATCAGTATCTTTATCAAACACAGCATTAAATTTTTGAGTAAAACCTTTATTTGAATTGTCAAGAAAAATAACATTTAAAATGTATTTAAAATTATTAGAATTTTTTTTTAATTCTTTACTTATTCTATCACATAATTGATTCATTAAAAAATCACAATCACTTAAATTAAAAGTTTTATTTTGAATAAAAGCATTTACTTCTTTAATTATTATTTTTTTACTATCTTCTTCAACATCTTCAAAATAAATTTTAGACATTTTAATTATAATTTTTAAATTTATTTTAATATAAATGGAAAATCAAGAAGAACCAGAATTTGAACTTTCTAAAAGAGGAAATGTTAGGAAATTTAATCATAAAATTGAAGAAAAAGAAATTGATTTAAATACTATTTTTCCTTTTAAAAATAAAATGAATAACTCTACTCCTGATTTTATGCCTTCTAATAAAAATGAAAATAATGGAGGATTTAAAATAAATTAATTTTTTTATATATGATTAAATTTTTATTTATTTTATATTTTTTTTTTTTGGAAAGATTAAAGAATTTCAAATAATTTATCTAAAATAATATATAATAAATTCATATATAATTTAATAAATCCTTTTTATTTTTATTTATTATATGTTATTTATTTTTGTTCATTATTATATACATTTATTCCATTGTCAAGTTTTGTTTGTTTTTGTTGAGTCAAAATAGCATCAATCATATATTTATCATATAAAATTTCATTATTAATATTATTAGAATTATTATTATTCTCATTAATGGTTTGTTTTTCATTATTTTCTTTCTTATTATTATTATCATCATTATTATTTTCCACAAGTAAATTATTATTATTTCCATTATTATTATTTGGATTATCAGTATTTTCCTGATTATAATTTAAATCATTATTATTATCACTAAAATTAATTACATTATCATTTCCTTTAATAATTTCATCATAAGTTGGAAAATCTTGGTTAGGATTAAAAACATAATCAGTAACATTAAAGAAATTATCTCCAATATTTTCTTTTTCTTGAGAAATAGAACTATCTTTTAAATTATCAACAGCTTTATTACATAAATAACCAATACCTTGGAAAGATTTAATAGAAATATATTTAACAAAAGGTTTCCCAGTTTTATAAATATATTTCCCAGCATTTTTAATTCCTTTAAATAAACTAATTCCTCCATTTACTACTTTATCTTTAATATGATTTTCTTCTATTTTGTTATTTATATATGAAGAAGAATTATAAATTCCAATTCCAATTGCGCGAAAAATATTTATTAATGAAGCTTTATTATTTAAATCAGGGAGATTTTTTCCTTTGAAAATTTGATAATTTTGAAATTCAGGGAAATAAATAATATTATTATCAATTTTATCATATAAATTCATATTATTTATTTCATTTGGAGGTTCATCACATAAAACTTCACTTTTTAATAATAATCTATAATATTCAACAATACGGAAAGAATATTTTTCTTCAATAGAATAATTATCTAAATTATATTTTTTACTTAATCTAATAAATCTTGAATTTCCTCCTCGTTCTAAATAATTTAAAATATATGGATCCCATTCTTCAGAAATTTTTCTTATATATGATATGTTATATCCTAAATTTTTATGTCTTTTTGAACATTCTGAACATAAGAGAATTGAATTGTTTATTGATACATATTCTGGTTTAGGAGTTTTACATTCTAAACATACTTTGTTTTCATAGTCTCTTTCATATAAATATATTTGAATGTTTTCTGGAAGTTTTGTTGTCATTTTTATTTTTTATTTTTTTTTTTTTTACTTTTTTTACTGTTTTTTGGGGATTTTTATTTGGTGTTTTAATAAACTATTTTAGTTATATTTTAAGTTTTTTTATTCTAATTTATTTAATATTAATTTTTGAAATTCAAAAAAATGAAAAAACAAGAAATTTATTATGTTAAAAATATACAATTAAAAGAAAAAGTAAGTGACAAATATCTTAAATTAGAAGAGATAAATAATAATATGAATAATCATTATAAAACAATATCTCAAAATGATAGTAATGTAAAGAAGAAAAAAGTTCAAAAATTAAATACATTATGTTTACAAGAAAAATCAAGAAGATTAAGTTTAATATTAATGCAAGATGATAAAGATTCATTAGAAAAAATATATAATATAATCAATATAAAAACAAAAAAAGAACCTTTACCTTTATTTTCAGAAAAAAAAATTAAAAATAAGAAAAAAATAGAATTATCAAATGAAAAAATTTTAAGATATAATAACAGTGATAAAAATAATATAATTGATATCAATAAATTATTTATTAAAGATTTACAATATTCAATTAATAATAGTAATAATAACAGTAAAAAAAATATTTTTAATTCTGGAAAAGATTTTTATACTTTAAATTCAAGAATGAATAATTTAAAAAAAAATATTTTTTTAAAAACTTTTAACAATGAAAAAATAAAAAAACTTTCTCCTGAAGTTTCAGAAAAAATTTTATTTAATAAAAAAAATTTACCTATTAATTATAAAAATTTAAAAGAAAATTTAAAAAAAAATTTGTCTTTATTAAACAAGAAAATTAATTTAGATGAAATTTTATTCTATCATAATAGTAATATGAGAAAAGCAATTAGTCAATTTAAAGTTAAAAATTATAATTTTCATTATAATTTAAAATTAAAAGACAAAAAATTATTTAATTTAACAAATAGAAAAACTAATAAAGAAGAAAATTTTTTTTTTAAAAAAAATTTAAATGATATTTATCTTTAAAATTAAATAAAAAATTTATAAATCTATAAAATACACATAAAAACATTTAAAAAATATATAATTAAATTATTTTAGTTTTAAATGATAAATTAATATTGAGATTAAAATATATAAATTTGGAATTGAATTATATATAATTTTTGAGTTTTCTATTTTTTCGTTTTTTTCTTTTTTTATTTTTTCTTCTTCAGGAATAAATTTTATTATATAATTTTTAAAGTGATCTTTATTTTTTAATAATGATTGAGAATTTATATAAATTTTTGTTTTATCTTCTTTTAAAAATATATTTGTCATTAAAGAAAATTTCATTATGGAATAATAATTATATTTTGATAATTCTTTCTCTATTATTTTATTTATTTCTGTACTTAATTGACTGTTGAAATTATTATTTTTATTTAGATTTTTTATGTTGTTTAAATTTTTATCTTTATTTATTTTTTCTTTTTCTTTTTTTTCTTGTTTAAAATTGTTTGCTAATAAAGTTTTTATTTTTTCAATAATGGAAGTTAATGATAGTTCCATTTCTTTATCAAAATTATCTTCTTGGTTTTTCATATATAATATAAAAAAAAATAAAAATATTCAAAAAAATATTGGAAAATATTTATAAAAAATTTTAATCTTAATTCTTTAAAAATTTTTTCTACACTGAAATATATGTAAGTTTATATTAAAAATGTATAGTTAATTATAATTGAAATTAGCATAAATGAAAATATTTTCAAAAAAAATTATTATAATTTAGAGAGGGGAAATAATAAATTTAA
>JAJJLU010004413.1:0-13381 GCA_023807065.1 Isotricha intestinalis | reverse complement strand
AAGAAAATCTATTGGAAAATATATTGATTTAATGTGATAAAAATTTTAAAAATATGAAAAATTTCATTAAAAATAAAAACTCTCATTTTATTTTACTCAAATTTTTTGAATTTAACAAAAGTAGGCTTAATTTTTCAAAAACCTTTTAACTTATTAAAAAACCGTTTAGAGATTGTGAAATGGTTATCCCTTTCTCATTATCAATGGAATATAAAGTAACAAAATTGAAATTTAAAATTAAAAGATATTTAAAATTTTTTAAAAAAATTATGAATAAAAAATAATTATAATATTGAACAATTGAAGTTCATTTTAGAAATTGAAGAGGAATTGAAATATTTAATTTGCTCTCTAACAAATCAATAATATTAAATTACCAACTATATTTCATTAATATTATTATTACTAGCTACAATTAATTAATATATTTCTTTACTTCCTATAATTAATAAATAATCCATTATTACTAACTAAAATTAATTAATATTATTATATTACTAACTTTATTTATTATAAAGATTATTTTACTTTCTTTTAAGAATATTTCATTGATTTACTCTCTATTATTCATTTTTATTATTTCTTTAATACTTTCTATAATATTTTTGATGAAATTTTACTTTCTATATTTATAATGTTTTATAGTATACTTTCTAATTTTTGTAAAGTTATGATATTACAGACTAAATTAAAAAATATGTTATATTACTTTCTATAATTAATAAAATTCCTTTACAGCCTTGAATTTATTAATAAAATATTATTACCAACTAATAATTAATTAAAATTATTTTACTATCTATCATTAATAATATTAAATTACTTGCTAAAGTTCAAAAATAATTTTTTTACATTCTTTATATCATTAAAGTTTATTTACCATCTTCAATTTTATAAATAATAAAGAACTTCCTTTTTATTATTTAATTTAATTATATTACTTCCTTTTTTCAAATTTATATAATATATTACCTTCTTTAATTAATTAATATTATTTTTTCACATCCTATAATTAATTAAAATTATTTTATTACTTCCTAAAATTATCAAAAAGTTATATAATACTTCCTTTAATTGATTATAATTATATTACATTCTTTAATTAATATATTTGATTACTTTCTTTATTTAAATGAATGTGTAAAATTACTTTCTATACTTAAATATTATTTATTACATTCTATAATATTAATATAAGTTTATTACTAACTAATATGAATTATATTAAAATTTACTCCCTTTTATTAATTTAATTAATATTTATTTACCACCTAAAAATAATTAAAAATATAATATTACTAACTTAATATATTGATATTATTAATTTACTCCCTTTATTTAAAATGATTTATTACTTCCTTTAGTTGTTTAATATTATTCAATTACTTCCTTTAATTATTAATCAAAATAAATTACATCCTATAATTTATTATAATATTATTTTCTTACAAACTAATATTATTTATGGTATATTACCCTCTATAATTATCACATTTAATTGATTACTATCTTTAATAATAATTTTTAGATTTTACTTCCTTCAGCATAAGATATTTTTAATATACGGTCTTTCATAAATTAAGAATTTTTACTTCCTTAAATTTATTTATTTATTATATTACTAACTACAATAGTTTAAATTACTATTATACATTCTTAAATTATTTTTATTGATACTTTCTATATAAAGATTAAAATTATATTATAACTTTCTATAATGAATTATAATGATAATTAAAAACTTCCTATTAATTAATTTATATTATTATTTTACTTTCTATTAATTTTCAAATAATATTTTATTACTTCCTATAATTCATTAATTTTTAATATTACTTTCTAAAAATATTAATCTTTTATTACTTCCTATAATTCATTTATTAGAGTTAATATTACCCTCTAAAATTATTAATTTTTTATTACTTTCTATAATCCATTAAAATTTTATATTACTTTCTAAAAATTTATTATAATATATACTCTCTATAATAAAATCATTTTTGATTTTACTTGCTAGTTTTTTTTAAAATATATATAACTTTCTTGAAATATTAAATCATTATCTGACTAACTAACAATTTATGAATATTTAAGATTACAAACTATAAACAATTCTTTGTATTTTTTTACTTCCTTGAAAATTATAAATAAATTTTACTTTCTTGTAATAATTAAAAATATATTCACGAACTAATAAAAATTATTATTTTTTAACTTTCTAGAAGTCATAAAATATTTTATTTACTTTCTTATAAAATAAAAATATAATATTACTCCCTAAAATTTATTTTATTTTTTTCATTTACTTTCTTTGATTAATATGATTTGATTACTTTCTATAATTTATAAACCTAATTTTATTACTGACTTTAATATATATAATTTAATTACTTCCTATATGAATTTAATAATGAATAGAACTTTCTATAATTATTTATTTATTAAATCACTTCCTGAAATTATAAATATTATTTGATTACTTCCTATAAATCTTTTAATAATATTTTACATACTAAAAAAATTAAAAATATATAATACTAACTTATTTTATTAGCATATCAATTTACTCCCTTTAATTAATGATTTTATTACTTCCTTAGATTAATTTTATTTTTTTTACTAACTTTATTTTTTTAATAAGATTATATTACTAACTAAAATTAATGAATGTGTTGGATAACTTGCTTTGTCTATTAATTTTATTTTAATAACTCTCTTTAATGATTAATAAAATTTTATGACAATCTATTTTAATTATAATTTTATAAATAATTTTACTGGCTGTAATTAATAGAGATTTTTTAACTTTCTATAATTGATTATTTTTTTCTTATTTACTTTCTGTATATATTATATATTTGACTTACTTTCTATATTTAATTCATTATTTATTACCATCTTAAATTTAATGAGATTTTAATATTACGGCCAAAATGATAAAGCATTTATATTACTTCCTATTTTTTAAATATTTTTATAATACTTCCTAAAATATTTAATAAATGTTTTCCTACTAACTAAGTTTTATTAACTTTTAGAATACTTTCTTTTTTTTATTTTTTTAAATTACAGACTATAGTTTTTTAAATATTTTTATTTTACTATTTTAATATAAATATTTATATTTTACTTTCTTGATTTAGCATTAAATTTGAAAAATACTTTCTAAAAAAATAAAAATAATAATATCACTTTCTTTTATTGATTAAATAACATTAGATTACTTCCTTTAAAAATTATATTTATTTTTACATCCTTTGATAAATAAAGTTAATTATTACTTTCTAATAATTAGATTAAATATTATAATACTTTCTATTAATTTATTAATTAAAATTCAACAATCTTGAATATGTGAATAATTTTCTATTACTTTCTTCAATTTATGGTTATTGATTAATTACTTTCTAAATATTTAAAATAATATATTCTTTTACTTTCTAAACTAATTTATTTAAATAAATTACTTCCTATATTTGTATATAATTTTATTACTTCCTATTAATCAATTACTTTTAGCAAAGTTACTAACTATCTTTTTAATATTTTTCATTTACTTCCTATAATCAATTAAAATAATTATTTTACTATCTTCAAAATAAAAAATTAATATCTTACTAACTATGAATAAATTATTTGATTTACTTGCTACATTATTTAATGTAATTGAATTACTTCCTTTAATTTATAATGATATTATATTACTAACTATTATATATCTAATATATTAGTTTACTATCTTTAATTAATCATATTCTTTTTTACTTCCTAATATAATTATTCTTTTTTTACTCCCTATAATTAATTATATTTTTTATACAATCTTTAAAATTAATTTTTTCATATTACATTCTATTAATTTTGAATATATTAAAAAATATATTATATTACATCCTTTCATAATTAAAAATATTATATTACTGGCTATAATCAATTAATAAAGTTATTTTACTATCTATCAATTATTATAATTTTATTACTGGCTTCATCAATTAATTTATGATATTACTATCTTTTTTTCATTAATAAAATTATCTCACTTCCTAAATTTTATTTATTTTTTACTTCCTATTAAATAATTTTTTCATTTGTTACAATCTATTCTTAAATATTATTTACTTCCTTTTATATTAATTGTAAATGTTTACTTCTTCTTTTTTCAATTCCTAAAAATTATTATTTTTAATCAAATATTTTCATTTATTGTTTTTACCTTATGTTTAGTATATTTTGATTTTTTTCTTTTTTAAATTTAGGTTTAAATTCTTCAACTTTAAATGTAAAAATTTTTGGATTTTCTTCAACTAATTCTTTTAATTCTTCTTCTGAACATACTTGACTTGATAAAAAGTCTTTTACAAATTTACTTTTTGGAATATTCTTCATTTTAGTAATATCTTCTGGTACTTGATCCTTATATTTTCCAAAATATTGTAATTTAATATTAGTATATGCTTCATCATCATTTGAAATTTCTGTTATTTCAAAACAAGAATAAGGAAAAAATAAAATCTCTTTATTTTCAGGGTTTAATGAATATTCTTCAATATTTGTATTTGTTGCACTTTCTTTATCCATTTTTTCATTTCCTTCTTCTATTTCAAAAAGAACTAATTTTTCATTAAATTTAAGTTTATCTTTATTTTGATTTATAAAATCTAAAGCAATATCTTTTTCAGTAGTAAATGAAATAAATATTTTTGTATAACAAGTATATCCATGAAAATCATCTTTTTTTTTTTTGAAACTCTTAATTCTTATTAACTCATCTTTCGATATTATTCCTCCTCTATATAATTTTTTATTTAAATATGGTTGAATTAAGTTTTTATTCAATCCAATATATAATAATTGAGTATAAATTCCAAATTCATTTGAAGTTCCTTTTTGTAAATTGTCATTCATAAAATTTTGGAAATCAGAAATGGAATATAATCTCAACCAGTATTGAATAAGTAATTTTTTTGGAATATTATATGCAAAGGTATTCTTTAATAATTGATATATTTGAAAATGTGATTTAAATTTATCATATAGAAATTTATTGAAATTTCTGATTTCTTCTTGTTCAAGATCCGCTAAAATAATAAATTTATAATAATTAATAATTATTGAAAGTTCTTCCTCAGTTTTAATTAATTCAAAAGAAAATCTTTTATCACTTGAAAAATAATCTGAAATGTTATCTTTTAAAATTTCATTTTTTACATCTGAAAATTCATCAAATACTAATCTGGATTTAAAAAAAGGATAACTTTTATATTTTTTTTTATTTTCAAGAATTTCATATGCTTTTTTTGATTCAGCAAAAACAATTATTCTAGGTATTATATTTAAATCATCTATTTTATTTAAAAATTCTGGAAAAAAATCATCAATAATTCTCCCACTTATTATAATAAGAGAATATTCAAATTTAATATCCAGAATTTTTGTAATCCCTTCTTGAGTATTTTTAAATTTGAATATATTAGGAATTGATAATGATTTAAGATCTTCAAGGTACATATCATACTCTTCATTTTCAATAAATGGTTCAATCCATATTAAATTTTCAAGATTCATCTTTTTTTTATGTTTCAATAATAAAAAAAAAAATAAACTAAATAAAGTTTTTATATTTTTTCTGAGAAGAATTTATAATTTGATTTTAATATTTTTTCTAATATTATTCTCCTCAAAATCATTTTTTCTCAAATAAGGTTTATGATTCTTTTTTTGGTTATAAATATAAAGTATTAATATCAAAAACTTTATCATTTTTAATTAAATATTCACCAATAATTTCTTCAAAAGAAGAATTGAAAAATTTAACCAAAATTTGATTAATAACGGTTGATTTAAATAGTCAAAATTTTTTATCAGGGAAAAATTTATATGTTTTTTTTTATTTTGATTTTTTATTTTTAGAAAATATATTGAAGTGAAAACAAAATATTTAGATTTTATTAAAATTGATAAAATACACACAATAATTCAATTCATAGAATAAACTTTAAATTAAATTAATGATTTTCATGTGAAGATAATAAAATTATATCTCTCCAAAAAAGAGATAGGAATTTGATAATATAATGCTATAAATAAGATAATAAATAAAACAAAATGATATATAAATGAATTAGTTTGTTGTAATTTTGAAAATAAAATATAAAAACATGATTTAGAAATAATTATGGCAATCAATAATTTAGAATTAAAAGAAAAACAAATTGATAAAATTGAAAAAAAAAAACAATAAATTTTTTCTAAAAACACAAAAATGAATCTCTAGAAATTTATAAAAAACAAAAAAATAAAACAATGTAATGATTTAATCAGTGTTTTTGGTGTATTTATAATTTAATGCAAAATTTCATCAATGTTAAAAAGAGTCAGTAAAAAATGTAAAAGAAAAGAAATAAAATAAAAAAATAAATTGTTCTTTAAATTAAAATTTTAGTTATTTTATTATGATTTATTTTAAATCATTCATTATAAACTTCATATTAATTTGCACTTAAGGAAATAAATCTTGTATTAAAATTAATTTTTTTTAGATATTTCTTTAGATTTCTGTAGTAATTTTGTTACTTGTTCCTATAAAATATATTAATTTATTTTACATCCTAAAATTATATTAATAATAAATACATATTTTTTCTAAATAAAAATAATAATTACAATCAATGATTTTATAAATTGCATAATATTACATTCTAAAATTATTCTGTTTATTATACCCTCTTTTATAAATTAACATTCGATTTTACATCCTAGAATAATATAAATATTGTTTCAAACAATCTTAATTTATTATTATATTTTTTTACGAGCAATAATTAATAATTTTAAAATACTTTCTATTATATTTATATTTTTATTTATTACAATCTACAATTAACCACTTTAATATTTATTTACCATCTATAATAACCAATATAATTATATTACGTACTATAATTAATTAAAATAATAATTACTTCCTTTGTTTAATTTATTTTAATCTTTATACATTCTATTATCATTATTATTATATAATCACATACTATTGAATCAAATTATAATATTTACATTCTGATTTAATTAACTATTTACCCACTAAAATTTTTTATGAAGATTTACTGGCTATAAAAAAATAATTAATAATATTTGCTCCCTATTATAAAAATATTAATTTCATTTTAACTTTCTTAAATTATTACAAATCTATATTAACTTTCTTTAATTAAATATATTAAATACTTTCTAAAATATATTGATATATTTATTACTTTCTTGAATTTATTCATATATAGTTATTACTTTCTTTTTAATTGATGAAATTTAATCATATTTACTTCTTTTTTTCTTCTTTTTATTTTTTTCTCTTCCTAACTTTAATTATTTATATCTACTTCCTTTATCTTTCATTAATAATGTTTTTTTATACTTCCTTAATTCATATTATTGTTGAATAAAATTACCTACAGTCAATAAATATTTTACTTCAGGATACTAAATTAATTTATAATCAAAGCAATATGTAATTATTCATACCTACAGAATCAGTTTCTTCCTCAGATATTTCTTTTTTTACATATTTATTATGATCAAATGTAAAAATTTTTGGATTTTCTTCAACTAATTCTTCTAATCCTTCTTCTGAACATACTTGACTTGATAAAAAGTCTTTTACAAATTGAGTTTCTGGAATATTTGTCATTTCATTAATATCTTCCGGCACTTGATCCTTATATTTTCCAAAATATTGTAATTTAATATTAGTATATGCTTCATCATCATTTGAAATTTCTGTTATTTCAAAACAAGAATAAGGAAAAAATAAAATCTCTTTATTTTCAGGGTTTAATGAATATTCTTCAATATTTGTATTTGTTGCACTTTCTTTATCCATTTTTTCATTTCCTTCTTCTATTTCAAAAAGAACTAATTTTTCATTAAATTTAAGTTTATCTTTATTTTGATTTATAAAATCTAAAGCAATATCTTTTTCAGTAGTAAATGAAATAAATATTTTTGTATAACAAGTATATCCATGAAAATCATCTTTTCTTTTTTTAAAACTCTTAATTTTTTTTAACTCATCTTTCGTTATTATTCCTCCTCTATATAATTTTGTATTTATATAAGGTTGAATTAAATTTTTATATAATCCAATATATAATAATTGAGAATAAATTCCAAATTCATTTGAAGTTCCTTTTTGTAAATTGTCATTCATTAATTTTGAAAAATCTGGGATAGAATATAATCTTAACCAATATTTAATCAATAATTTTGGAGGAATATTATTAACAAAAGTATTTCTCAACAATTTAAAAATACTAACTACTTTTGTTTTAAATTTTTCATAAAGAAATTGATTAAATTTTCTAATCTTTTCTTGAGGTGGAGGTGCTAATACAATAATTTTATAATAATTCACAAGAATTGCAAGTTGTTCCTCACTTTCTACAAATTCAAAAGAGAATCTTGAATCATTTAAAAAATAATCTGAAACATCATCCTTTAAGACTTCATTTTTAACATTTGAAAAATCATCAAAAACAAAATTTATATTAAAAAATGGATAACTTTGATATTTTTTCTTATTTTTAAGAATTTCCTTTTTTTTTTCTTCTCCTGAAAAAATCATTAGTTTAGGCACAACATGTAATTGATCAATTTTATTTGAAAAATCAGGAAAAAATTCATCCATAATCTCTCCTCCTATTATAATGATTGTATCTTCAAATTTAATTTTGAAAATTTCATCAATTCCTTTTTCAACTTCTGTAAAGGTTTTTTTATTTTTAATTGATTCAAGTTCTTGTACGTATTCTTGGTAATCTTCACTCTCAATGTTTGGTTCTATCCATATTAAATTTTGGGTGGCCATTTAATTATATTTAACTGAAAATTTTATTGAGATTTATTCATTTCAATTTTTATTTTATATTATAAAACTGAACTTTTAAATTTAAAAATAGTGATTTTCTTTTTTAAAATTTTTATTTATTTATTTAATTTGACTTTCAAATTTTAAAATTATTAAAGATATAATATTATTCTATTATAAATACTTATGTTTCCATTATTTTTGAAAAATAATTATGTTAAAACAATTATTTATAAATAAATCTCGTATTTTTATTTTTTATATAAAAACAAAATCAAATAGCAATTAATTTAAATTTTTTTTCTTAAAAATTTTTTAAGAATTTTAAATGATATTTTAGGTTTAAAAATAAAAAATTATTGTAAAAGATAATTTTGCAAATAAAGATTTGTCATTTTTTTATTAGTAAAATAATTTGTTTTTAAATAGATTGAGGATATTATTCTTAGATTGTAAAAATAATTAGAATAATAGATAGTAAAATAAAATTAATTAAGAAATTCATTAAATACATAATTTATGAAAATGTGATATTAAAATTATAAATTTTACCAAAATATACTGCCACTCACAATCTAAGAAATAATTAAAAATTGTACAAAAATTAGAAAATAAACTTTTTATATTTTAATTTAGAGAGTTAATTTAAAAATTAATATCATAAAACATAAAAGAATGAGGTATAAATTAACATAAAGATATAATCAAATTAAATTAAAATACTATTCATCTTTTGGAAATTCTTTTTTTAATATAGTCAAATGTTATTATCTTCCTTTTATTAAATAGTAAAAGTTTAAAATTATAATTTTAATTCCAATTTATATTTGTATTATATAATTTTTTTAATTATTAATTTAAATTTAATTGACTATCATTTAAAGATGGATTATTTGAAATTGAATAATTATCGAATGAAGAAATTAAACTTTCTTTTATTATTTTATTACTCTCTAAAACTTCTAAATCTCCTCTTTCATCAATTTTTTCCATTGTATCAATATTCAATCCCCAAAAATTTAAAACTATTATTTCATTTTGAATTAAAGTGAAAATAACAATAATCATAGATAAAAAAATAACTAGAATATATATTTTATCAGACATAAAAAATACTTTTTCGTAAAAAAATATAAGAGAAATAATATTAAAAAAATAATGAATAATATAAATACTCATACAACTAATTGGAGATATATAATAATTAATATTTATGTTAAAAACTAAAAATAAGGAATAAAGGATTACTGAAATTATAATTAAAGGGATATCTTTTAGATAATTATTATATTCAAAAAAATAATTAAAAAAATGCAAATCAATGATTAATAATATTACTGTTAAAATAAGAAAATATATTAAATGTAATATTCCATTAATAAAAAGAAGAGCATATTGAGAAAGATTTAATGTTATCATTTGGTAATTAATTAAAAATTCTTTGATTGATTTTAAAGAAATTAAAATCAATAAATTTAATGATTTTGAAAATTCAAATGAATTATAATTTAAATAACAAATTATATTTTGAATTATTAATATTATAATAGATAAAATAATTGATATCTTTTGATGTGTTCCTAATAGTTTGTTTCCCCTTATATAATAGATAAATGTTAATATAATAATTCCTAAATATCCATAATCAATATAATCTTGAAAATAATAATTATCTTTTTCACATATTATTTCGTTAAAGAAAATATCAAATAAAAGAGTTATTAAAGAAAGAATAGAAATAATTAAAGAAAGGAACATAATTTTTTTCCAATTTTTTAATTTTGTTTGATTTTTATACTTCCTATTTTTTTTAAATAACACCTTTTTACTTCTTTTGATACGTATAATATTTATTATTCCAAGAAATAATTGAGAAAAAGGAATAATAATAAATAATTGATATTTAAAATCAGTTTTTTGATAAGGAAAAAAATAAAATATATTGAAAGATATTGAACATAATATAGGTAGGAATATTTTATTTGATATTCTTGAACCTAAAGAAATTAATGACATTTTCTATTTTATTTAATTTAGTTGGTAAATTTTATATATTAGTTAAAAAAAATCAATAAAAAAGAAATACTCATTTTTTAATATAAGATTAAATAAAATTTTCTATCACATTTAAGATAAATATATTTTTAATTTTAAGTAAGATTTAACATGTTTAATTGATAATTTAAACTAATTTACATTTTAAATTTTCACTCAAAAATATTTTTGATATTTTATATTTTAATTTCCAATGAAAATTAAATTTAAATGTTGAAGAAAAAATAAAAGAAAATTTTCTTATTTAAAATCATATTATCTTCAATCAATACATATTCAAATTCAATAATTGTTCATATTAGTGTAGGAAAAAAAAACAAAAATTCATTTTAAATAATAAAAAAATAAAAATTTAAATAATTTACTCATTTCACTAAACCCTTAGTTAACCAATTTAACCCATCTTTCAAATCTTCTCAAAGAAAAAGAATCTACCTCTTTTACAAACTATCTTCTTTTTTTAGAAATTTAATTTCCTCTTTTAAATCTTACTTATTTGATATAACTAAAATAATGCATTTAATATATCTTAAGTGTTCAGTGAGTTTTATAAATGTTTTTTTATTATTTGAATTTATATCAAAAATAATTTGATAATTTCTCCAAAGAACTCTATTTTATTTTTGATTATTTCTTTCCAAAAATTGAATATGCAATCCTTTAGATTTAAAATTTAAACAATAATCTTATTGTATGAATTGTTTTTATTATATCTCCTTTTGTTAA
This sequence comes from Isotricha intestinalis, assembly GCA_023807065.1. NCBI lineage: Eukaryota > Ciliophora > Litostomatea > Vestibuliferida > Isotrichidae > Isotricha > Isotricha intestinalis. The sequence continues at coordinate 1,740 of JAJJLU010004413.1, read as the reverse complement.
TTTATTATATATTATAATAAATATATTCTCATTACTTTCAAAAAAGAACCCCATTTCTTTTTAAAAAATGATATTCTCAAATAATTTTCTTTTTCTATATTTTGATTATATTCTTTTTATTAATTCATTTTTTCACATCAATGTCAATAATATCATTTAAACTAAATAAATAAGTTTAAAACCATTTTTTTATTTTAACAAAATTTTTGATTCCTTTAAATTCATTATTATTCCATTTTTTCTTTTTTATATACTCAATCGAATTATAATCATTGGAATTTACCTAAAAATGAAATTACATTTTATTTTTCCCAATATTCATTTATAGAATATATAATATATAATAGAAAATGATAATAATTTTTTATAATATAATTAATAATTTTTATAAATATATTATAACTATTATTTTTATTCTATAAGATTATTATCTCAAAAACAAGTACTTTAATTCATCTAAATTAAATTTTTCAATGTATTTTAATATATTAACATTTTATTAATAAAAATATTAATTTTTTAACCAAAATAATTAATTAAAATATTTAATAATTACTTGTGAAAATCTCTTTAAAATATAAATATTATTGTTTATAACTAAATAAAGATTTAAAAGTGCATTCTTGTATTTTATTACTATCTTTATATTGATATATTAATAAATTTTTATTAATGTTTTTAATTTGAATAAAATAAAAAGAAGGAACATATAATAAATCACCTTTTTCTAATTCATATTCAAAACTAATTAAATCATTTATATTTGAATCAATAATTTCATATTTTGAATTATAAGTATTAAAATCTTTATAAGTTTCATTTATATAAGCATTTAATTCATTAAATTGAGACAAAGGACTTAATCCAAACTTAATCTTTTCTTGGTTTAAATTTATAAAAACTTTTCCAAAGTTATCTGCTTTAGGTAAATCAAAATAATTGTTATTTTTATTAATAATATCAAATTGAAAAAATTTCATAAATTTATCTAAAAAATAAACAAAACCTATTTCTTTAACTGAAATTATTTCATTTAAATGATTTTCAATTGTCTGAATATAAATATTATATTGTGAAGTTGATTGATTATTATATTTATAAACACAAGGTAATCTTTTACTTATTTGATTTATATAAAAATAATCAATTTCACAATATGGAATTATTTTATTGTATTTTTTAAATAAATATTCATCAATTTGTTTTATCTTTTTAAATTTATTAGATATATCTTTGCTTTTAGCAGAAAAAAATGTAACATAAATATAACCAAATATTAAAAAAATAAAAATGCCTATAAATATTAATATTATAAATATTATTAAAACCACAATAACCGAACAATTAATATTCTAATATATATCAAAAAAATAAAAATTGAAAAATAAGAAAACATGAAAATTTTTTTGCAAACTATTTTATATTTTTCATTAATAATAAATGCATTAAATGCGTGTGCAGGGAAAGGTAGTTCAGAATGTTCATCTGACAGTACATGTCAATGGGTAGATGCAGTAGTAGCAAAATGTGAAGCTATAGCAAATGTTTTAACAACAAAATGTGAAAAATGAAGAGATTTTCAAATAAAAAGAATTATTCTCAGGCGAAGTGGGAGAAGAAGTATCTTCAGTGGCAGTTACTTCAGTTCCATCTACAGTAACTGTTCCAAAATTATCATTTCCTTTATAAGTAACAGTTGATTTAGCAATTAATTTATATTTTGTGTCTTTAGTTGCTGCT